>JAQFZM010001681.1:0-16900 GCA_034695785.1 Galumna obvia | reverse complement strand
TTTTGGTTTTTAGATTTTGTTCATAAGAAAGGTCATTTCATAAGATCGGTACTTCATACGATCGGTCTTTCACTGTAATTTATTTTGATAAAAGATTTGGAATTATAAAAATCTGAAAAATATTTAATATATTTAACAAAGAATTTAAAAACTTATTTACAAATTAAGTATTGCTCTTCTATAAGAAACTTTCTAGGTGATATGAGACATTTTTGAACACTAAATTTGCCTCTTTTGTACAATTTTTTACATGAATTTTATTTCAGCAATCATTAGCTCTATTGCTGATTGAAAAAATTCGTGTAAATCCGTGCACTAATTTTACGCAAAAAACAGATAAAATGACAGATAATTTATAAAAACAATAATTTTAATTTTATTACATAAAACTTTATTTTTAACCTAACTTATAATTCATAACTTTTTAAGCATTTCTTCTCAAACATCAGTCGGTACTAATTTTAATCGTTAAATCGTATGAACGGCTCAGAAAAGTGGCCCATATCATTTTGATTCAAATTAAATATAATTAATTGTTTTAATCAAATTTCAAACTAAAATCAAATTAAATAAGTTTATATACAATATGTTTAACTCTTGTTTTATAAAGCACTATACAGTACTTGTATAATAAAAACACAATTACTACTAATTTAGCCCTAAAATTGTTGTTTCAATTTCAACCATAGGTTTGTTTACCTATGGTTTATTTAAACCATAATTAGGATTTTTTGTTAATATAATTACACATTAGTTATGAATTATTAGTTAATTTAGTTATAAATTATAACTTATAATTTATAAGAAATTATTAATATTTTGAATGAATGGAGAATATAAACAAAAAAATTAAGTTTAATAATTAATTTTATAAAATATCCTTTAAAACCAATGCTTACGAAAGAGCTGGAGCTGTAATCTGAGTCATTTTATTTATTGTGTTTATTAAATTATTAATTTATAAATTAGTTTAGAAATAAATATCTAATTATAAGTTAAGTGAATGGACGGAACATATCCATAGAACCCATTAAATCCGATGTATGTTTTAATTTAAATAATTGAATTAAAGAAAAAATTTCAATTAAAGTGTTATTAATATATTGAAACTAAAATGAACTCTATATGAATAGTAGTTGAGATGAAATATTGAATTCATGATAATTGATGTGAGTTTTCAAATTGAAATTTCAATTTCAAGTACTCTTTCAATGACTTTATTATTATTATTATAATAACAAAAATATCTAATCATTTGTTCAAAGAATAATTGAAAGAAATTCATTCATCACTCAAATTATAAAAATTGTTGGAATAAATCCTATTTATAACCAAAACGTGAATAATTTAAGCAAAACATTGAGAAACGATTAAAAAATAAAACCCTAGACTTGGCTTCTAATCAAAGGATATAAATATTATTAATTTTAATACATTTTTTCATACTTTCATTGGTTTAGTGTTAAAACTATTATTTTTAAGTTTTATGTTGTGTTCATCACTTTTTGTTTAATAAATTTTAATTAAATTTTGATACAAAATTCAAATTAAACCAAACTTTCAACTAATTTTAAAATTTGAGATTGACCTAGATAAGGGTAGTCAAGGTTTAAATATTGCGCTTAAATGGTATTTAGACATTCATCATAAATGTTTTGGTGAGTTTATACAGTGCATAGTGCAGAGATGATCAAACACTGTTTCTAATTTAAACAAAACTATATTTTCGTAAGTATTTTCTCTATAACTTTGTTTGCATTAGTTACCAGTTTTCAATTGTTACTATAGTGACTGATCATACCTGATATACAGTATAGTGTATAGTGTTTGTAAGAAAGTCCAAACTATTCATTCTACTTATTCAAAACCGTTTATTCAATATTGACCTTGTTCATAGTTATGTTTTCATATAATTTAAACAAAACATGTATATTTGAACATCAAAATATCAAGTTAATTCAATATATGAGGAATATAAAAGCAATTTAGTCATCGAAATGGTTATTTGGACTATACTGATCTAGATTATCTATTTGAACCTTACCAATGGTAGTGAAGATGGTTGAGCTAAAGAACAAGGCGTGCCAAAAGGTCCAAACTTCTGAAAAAATGTGTGACACAGAATTAGTGATAATAAAGAGAAGTTAAATATGTTTTCTTAAAAATTCTAACGTTAGAAAAGAAATTCCTTTTAAAAAATGTTTGATTGATATCATTAGTGGGCTCTAAAAATTCGTTTATTTGAGTGCTTTCAGAGTCTAACTTAAAAAACAAGTTTTGGTTGTGTTTTGTGTTGAGTCAATATTTTATTTTTAGAGTCAATTCTTTGGGAAAATTCAAATTTTGTTTTGTTTGTTATTGCGATCAATCACTGAACAAAACAAATATGAAAATTGAATCACAATTATAGTTATTATAAGTTATTTAAGTGTTTAAGTGTTGATAAGTTTGTAAATATCAGGTTTTTTGCTGATTTAGTGGCCATAAAATTCGCTTCAAAAACAAGAATTTAAAATTAAACGTAAAATTGTTTACTCACTTTTATTGTCATTCTTTTAAACATATTTTAAAGAATTTCAATAATTTAAATATTTATGGCATGACTTCTATACCGATATGTTTACTACTTTTGTGAAAATTCAATAGTTAAGAACATCATGGTCAATTTTTACATTTAAAAATCAATGTTTAGGATTGAATCAGTTATTTTGGGACCACAACCATAGTTAGGGAGCGGTGGCCGACCCCACAAATCGACAATTTTCTAATTTATTTGAACTCGTCTTATATGAGGCGCGAAAAAGAAAAATTGTTGTTAACTTATAATAAATATATTTATTTATTGGCGAACGACTCTTCAATAAATCATTTCTATTAATCATAACCTAATCTTAACTCAATTTATTTGATGTTATTTTTAGTTAAAAACAGCAGAAATTAAGCAAAAATTGGGTGAATAACATATTTTGACGAATTATTTATTTTTATATATTTTATTTTTTGTCTTAAATATTAAAATATATAATTAAAAGGATATGTTTAGAGCTCTGGATTTCTCTAAAAATATTATTAAAGCAAAAGTTATTAAAGTAAACAATAATATTATTACGAAATTAAGTGAATTTCATACTTTTCTCCGAATCTGATGTTTGTTCTGCAATACAGGCCTCGTGTAGTTGTCTTTCAAATTCTTTCATTCTGATCTTAGCAAGTTTATCCCACCATCCTTTGGTAAACTTTTGTGAACTCCACCATAACTCACGTATAATGTTGTCTCTCATATTACTGACGGATGTCTTTTAGTATAAAATCAATTATTTGGTTTAATATTTCTACCAGAACTATGATTTAGTACCTTGATACTTGTCTCGTTAGGCCCTTCCAATTGAAGAAAAATATAGGCACCGATAAAACCGTAAAGCATTAGAAATATGAGAAGTAAAACGTGTGAAAACCATTTTTCACTGAATTGTTTAAAACTTTCAATTATTTTAACAAATTTTGATTTGGTTTCAGTGCTGAGCGAAACGATGTGCATAGGGTTCAGTACCCACACCTTTTCAGGTCCATAGTCTCGATTTAGCCATAACTGTTCTCTTGAAAAAGTAGCACTTGGAGAAGCAATATATGCTGTTCTCGTTTGGGCCGGCATTTCGATGATTTACTTTCAATTCACTCCTTTTAAGGCACTTTAAAAGCACTTCATTTCTGAAATTAATTCGTTGTATTTCTTTATGAATAAATTATCGCTTTCTTAAAGGAATTACGACATCAAAACATTAATGAATTTTGGTTCACAACATCAAATAAAATCATATCATATGTGAAAATAAAGGCTTTGAAGAGAAAGAAATAATCAGAACAATATAATGACTACAAAGAAGAGAATATTAGAATATTAGAGAATTAGTGTATTTTAGAGTTAGTTTTTCTAAAGTTTGGCACCGATTCGAAACTTCTTCTCTCAGTTCACAACTATTTCCTCTTTCACTCATCTTTTCTGAGACGAACTCAGAGACGAACGGAATAAAAATATATCAAAAGAGGGCCAATGAATATCGCTATGTCTTATGTCTAGAGTCAGGAGTGAGAGTCAGTCAGTCTTTTCGAACCCATTTCTCATATATTCTTTGGTAGTGTTGATCACTCCGTTCGCAGTCCGCCCACAGGTCTCAGTAAATAAGACTAAAATCTCATTTCAATTGCGTTAATCTGAAGAAATAATTTTAATAAATTATTAAAAGACTGAAACTATGAAAATAACACTAAAATTATGTAAATTCAGTAAATCACCGATAAATATATCATTTTTATTGAATGACGAAACGAATGCATTCAATGCTATCATATCTTTTAATTCATAAAATAATCTCTGATTACAATAAATTTGTAAACATTTCTATAATTTATTTATAATTTTAGTGAAAATGAGTCAAACATTAATAAAACAGTGATTAAAGAAATTATCACTAATAAAGCACTGATGGGTTTCCAGTACTCCTATGCCGTCAAATAGTTTCTTCGACCCATTCGTTCTATTTTAGAGATATCTGTCAGAAATATTCAGACCTATTCTTGTCTTTATTTTGCTTAAACTGAAGGCAATTTCTTTGCCAATCGTCCCGATAGGGCTAAGAGATAAGCAGTGGCTAAAAGACTACCAAATATTAGGAAATGTCTGTGAAGTTAAGCAAAAACTAATTCAGTGAAGAACTCATAGATTAGAGTCCCATCTCATAAAACATTGGGTAAATGAGTTTATGCCAAACATAAGTGCATTTAAAAACCTTATAAAAAGATTTTTGCTGTAAATACACTTTATTTGAGTTGAGTGGTGCGTAAGTGTAGGCCAACCCAACACTTATTTTTAGTTACTATTTCTTCTCTGATGTAAACTCTAATGAATGAAACATTTGGTTATTTGTCGACAATTTTGTTGAAAATTTTCTGAAAAAGTTTATCGAATATTCGAAGACTTAATTAAAAAAAATATCAAAATTATTTAGAAGTCATTAAGAGCTGACTTTACTTTTAATAAAATCACTTTTGTGTTAACTTTGAAACAACTGATGAAAGTTAGGCAAACATTGAGTGAGTGTTTATGGCCTCCTATTAGTACTGACTAAACATTTACGAACTACAGATGATTAGACCCGTCTCTCATTTACTATTATTTTATGTTTCCTCAGTTTTTAGATTAATTGAACTCAATATTAAAAATTCTATTAATTTTAAGCTAAAACATTGGAACACACATTTGGACACACTTTTAAAATAATTTGAAGAATTTTTCTCTACTCTTATGTTATTTTAAGATAATAACAAAAATTACTGCAATTTATTCATTTAATAGTTTTGTGTTTTACAAACTCAATATAAGTCAAATAAATTAGTTAATAGAGTTCTCCCACCACTCGTCTCTCAAACTATTGGTAAACAGAAAGGATGAGGTAAACCCTGGCTTTTATATAGTCTATCCCTAAATTCAGTAGAAATTCTCTAAAGAGAAGAAAAAATAGTTTTTTTGTGTTAAACTGTAAAAGAGTAGAACAATAGTGGGATTCAAATCTGTTGAACAAAACATTAAACACTGTTTTCTAAGACTTTTGAAATTCAAATTTTTAAAAGAAAACCTTTATTTTTGATACTCTTTGAGTTATTCTGTTCTTCCGAACAAAGAAATTCTTAAATAAGACTTAAAAGATAGAAAGTGTAAGTCACCTTATTCAAAATTAATTCAGACCAAGAAGAATCCTTCCAAACTTAAACTGAAATTTCTAAACTTGTACATTTTTAAATTATTAGTAATTCATTTTTTGTTTACCTCAAATAAAATGAATTTTTGTTAAATAAAAGCTTATATTTTGTGAATAATGTTTGGATCAAATTATAGATGAAATCAGTTGATAGATAACAGATATTCTCAACTCTTGGAAAATATTTTAATGGATTTTTTCATTAAAAATATTCAATAAAAATATTGCGAATAAATACCCGAAAAGATTATAAATTGATTTAGAAAGTACTCATCAATATTAAGGTTTTATTATAAAAGCCTTCATAACCAGGAATTCACATTTTGATATATTTTGCTTGGTGAAAAATGGCTTAAATCAAATTATTTTGTTGAACTCCAGTGACATTTTCCAGATTTCCATTCATTTGATTGTTAATCCATTTACTGATATTAGTTCTCTGGAAACGCTTTTTTAAATTATTTTAATTTATTAATAATAAAAAAAATTGAAATAAAAATAAAATGAAAAGAAAACAAAACTTATAAAAATTGTAATTAAATTTCAATTTAATTTTATTTAATAATTGATTATTAATTATTCAGTAAAATTCAATAACAAATTGTCGTCAAATAGTTTTAACTATTAATTAAATAATTGAATTGAAATGTTTTTTCATTCATAAAATGTTACATTACTTTGTGATACTTTGTGTTAAATTTGTTAAATTACTAATCGATCCGAAGATATTTATCTTTACTCCTTATAAGAGCCCTAAATGTTGTCATAACTGCTAAACAACAAGAAATCTAACGTTTTATTTATTATTTGTTCTCCAAATATCAACTGATATATCATTTTTCTGACAAAACATCTATTTTTATGACAAAAAATTAATATAATATAAAATCATTTCTTTAATCTATTGTTATTCGGAGAGTTTGAAGCAAATGTCGAAAAGGATGGAAAATATTAGTATTTAATTGAAATTTTCAACTAAACATTTATTATAAAAAATATGATTAAAGTCTCGATTTCTTTTGGACTTCAAATTTCGGAGTTTAAGAAAACAATTGATTTATTTGACGACTGAATATATTTATATTAATTATATTAATTCGTATATTTTATATAAATAATAATAACATTTATTTACAACTTTTGGTTTTTTATGAAAACTATTTATTTTCGCGTTTTTAAACATTTGTCGATACAATTAATGCATATTTTATTTGTTTTCGTTATTTCCATTGAATTGATGTCAAAATCTTAGATAAGATTCAATTTGATTAAATCGATTGAGTGTTGGAAGAGGTGTCATATCTTAATCTGCATTTCGTAAAAAATGCCAAATCGTGGGTCAGTCGGGCGGGAAGTGATGGAACGGCTTCAGACGATTCGATAGTTTTCCTAATCGAAGATCTGATCCCAGACTTGTGGTAAAAATGACACGGATTTGGATTGTCTTATCATCTATTTTTGCATAAATCCCAACGATTTGATGGCTTTTCAATTGGAATTCATAGCAGAGTTTGTTTTCAGCACTTGGATCTCATCCATCAAAATTGAGTTCATAGAATATTCTGATCACAATAAGTGAAAAGTGAATTCCATTTTCATCTTTCAATAGGTTTTTGTTTGGATCAATAGATTTATTCATTATATAAAAAATGTTTTCATTAAATATGTTTTGTTCCGATCAGTCGTTCCAAACATTTTATGTATTCTGTGAGCAAAAACTTTTTATATAAGTTATATAACATTAACTTTTGAAAAGTCTGAGTCCGAGCGCTCTCTAACACAAACAGATGCCTAACTTATAATGAAATGATGGTTGACTTCACAGAACCGATAGCTTTGATTTAATATAAGTCGACTCAATATTAATCACAGCATTGTATTGAATACTTCGAGTGAACGCGTTATTGTCTCATCCTTTCAAACAAATTATAAATCACTTTATAGTCATTCAGTCATTCTTTCATAAAATCAATGAAAACATTCTTCAATTGAAAACAGATATCGAAACCATATTCTCGGCTCAATATTTACTTAAACACAAAACACAAGAGAGTATCGTATGTCAAATAAAAGTAGTCAGTTCATTTTAATTGTCAAATTAGTCTCTCAAATAATAAATTAATGAAGTGATAAAATAAAGGATAATTGTCACAAGTTATACCTGAACAATTTTCATTAATTCAATTTCCAGTAATTGATCTAAAAGTAAGTGATATTACGTTTCGAAAGTCATTGGATTTGCAGAAAACGAATAAATAATGAGTTTTTCTAAGGAATACATTTAAATATTTAATCGATTATCCGATTCTATTTGTGGTATTTATACGTCATTTTAATGCTTATTCTTAGACTCTTAGAGCTATTCATTGGGTTTTTTTAACAAAACTATTCATTGATATTGAATTACTAAATAAGATATTTTCATAACGTTTTGCTTTCAATTGAGAAATGTTTCTTAAAATAGAGTTCAATAATACTTCACTCACTTTAAGACAAGAGTCTAGGAATTGATCGACTGTAACGAATCCATCTTTATTCAGATCCAATTTCTACGAAGAGTTGAGTAAAGATAAGATAATCAATATATTCAATATATAAAAATAAAAATAAGTCTTTAATTAAGTCTTACAAGTGATTGATAAAGGGCTCAATTCTGGGCTAAAGATGTTTACTTTAATTGAGTATTGGAGTACCTGAAAGACGCGTTCGACGTGTTCTCGAGAAGTGCTTTCGTCAATCATTGGTTCCACTGATTTTCCCATTAAATCATAAATGGATGAAACGATTCGACTCAACTCATCTTTAGTTATCATTCCGTCGTTATTGATATCATATAGACTGAAAGTCCAGCGAAGTTTGTCCTGAAGTGAACCTCTCGCTAATACTGACAGTCCTATCACAAAGTCCTACAAAACTAATGATAATAATATATTCAAACATTAGTTTAACCCAACTGTGAAAGTAATGGCTCCGGTGTGGTCGGGATCGAATGTATTGAACACATAATGAGCGTATTGATTGGTGTCAGCACCTTTTGGGAAGAATTGGGCATAAATTATCTTAAATGTCTCTTCTCGTACGACACCACTGGGCGCCTCCTGTAATATAACACAAACAAAATACAATTTTAAGTAATGAATAAATTGAAAATTATTGATCACTTAAATCGTGATCCGAATCACAAATTTAGATATTTTTTGGTTTTAGTTTAAGTTTTATATTCTTTGGCTTTTCTTATCTTAAATGAATTTATTTGCATTTTTATCGATATTTGCATTTTATTGGATTTCATTTTGAATTGAGTCAAAAATAAATCCAAATTGAGATTTGATTTCTTTAGGATTTGAAAGAATATAAAGAGAGAAAAAGAAAGAGAGGAGAGAGAGAGAGAGAGAGAGAGAGAGAGAGAGAGAGAGAGAGAGAGAGAGAGAGAGAGAGTAGGAGTTCTCAGTTAAAGTATTAATAATAGTTATTGTAATTTGATATTCAGTTTATGCAAGACTTAGAAATAATAAATAAAATCCTTATTTAATATCTTTTGATATAAATTTTGTATTTCTGACGATAAGTTGTTTTGCGATTACTTTTTAAAAATTTTGTTGAAACGATTTCGGTGTTAAAACTGAGTGAATAAGAATTTATACTCAATTCTATCAGTTATGCAAACGATTGCCATAAAAATATTAACTTTTGAGAAGCGGATGATTTGCATTATTTATGATAAACTCAGATGAAAACCAAGTGATGGCTCAGAACAAGAGTGGAATGAGTAGAATGTGAGTCAGCACAAACAGAGACTAAATTTAAGTTTTATGTCATACAATGTTTTTTGATTAATTTTATGTGTATTTTCTCCAATATATGCAATTCGAGTGCATTTCAAGAGCTCTGACACACTATAAAACATTCGCCTCTTTTGATAAAACGATATTTTCCTAATATTATAGAATATTATAAATAATATCGAGTTTTGCTGTAATACATTAGGGAAGGGATAAGTAGGCAAACGTTGATAACATTTTTAATCAATTGTTTTATAAAAGCCGACAATTATTAGACTTTTATATAATGAAATTCATTTACTATTTTCCTAAGTATTCATTGAAAGTGAATTCTTTACTCAAAAATAAATCTTAATTATATCAGGAATTTCGTGAAACCAAATTAAATTGTGAATTGAGTCAAGTATTGCCTTTCTTATAATAGACAGAGTTCTGAAACTTTGATGAAAGATTTTTTTAGATTTTCATCTCTGATAAGAATAATGATATCAACTCCTATTTAGTTCACAATTTTTTAATTAATGGATTTTGAATGAAGAAACTCATTACAAGCTTACAAAAGTTACTAAACAAAACAAAGTCATTGGATTTGAGTGTCGTTTTAGAAAAAAAATTAGCGAATAATCAACTCTTTTCTTATGCGATAAAACATTTTTCTTAAAACTTTCCCTAAAAGGGAATCACATTTTACCGCTTCTAAGACTCCGGCAGTTCATTGAATTATAAAATGTATTTCACAACTTTTTTTATGAACATAACTGATGACTATTTCACTAAATTAGGCGATCCATCAAATCTAATACATTTATGGCGTCCACTGAGAAATGATGAAATGGTGGCCATTATATAAGTTAGTAAACCTCAGTTGGAAGTGCTCTCAATTTCAACTCAATTTAAACAAAGTCTGAAAATAGTTGATTAAATGAGTGATCATTTTTCTCATAATTTCACTAAATTTCTTGAATTACATTTAAGATTAGAATTTGTTGAATCAAAGTCTCATTAACTCAAACGAATCAAATTGGGTTCACTTGAATCCAAAATCATGTTTTATACAATTATTCACTAATAAAATGTTGAATAATTAAATTCATTAACTTCTAATTTGAACTAGCTAATAGTTAAAGTGAAACTGTATTTCGATAGTTAACTCATTTATTCAAGACTTGAATTGAATTTAAATTATAAGACAAATGTCTAAAAGTATAATATTTAATGGGATCTAATTATTATGTAAATTAAGTAAAAGAATTTCTAAACTGATATCAAAATTATATAAAATAACTGAAATCACGAATTGAATGATTATTCATTCAAATGATTAAATAAATAGAGAAATGTTTCGGAAATTTTGATATTTAATTTATAAAAGGAGTAAAATAAAGACAAATAGTCTTAAGGATAGAAATATTTTAGGAAAAAATCATAATTGAATTTTTTGGACGAAATAACTAATTTCTGTTTGAATAAAATATATTCTATTATTTTATGGATTCACACAAAAAGAAAAAGTGGTTCTCTTTTAACAAAAATTTTAATTTCCTTCTCTTAGAAAATATTTCATTAATTATGCAATGAATTAAAGGAATTTCTTAAAAATATTTTTCTTTAGTTTAAGTTTAATATAAGACATATTTTAGTATTATTTAAATTAATCCGATTTTTAGAATTTTTTGTTCCTTTTTTTGAACTTTAATTTATTTTTTCATAGCTTTTAGAGATTAAAAATATTTGGAAAAATCAGTTCTTTGTTTGAACTGAATTGATATACAAAATTGAGGTCATAAAACATGAGAATAAAAATACGATGGATTTGGGAATAGAAAAAAATGTGATGGTTGTGATTGTGAGCCATGTATTGGCTAACAGACAAGTCTATATTATTGCCTAAATTATCAAAAAGGCTCTGATTTATGATATATTTGATGGTGAAGTGGGAGTTATATTAAACTCTGGATTTGTTCCATCGTCTCATAAAAAATTCAAAGATAATAACAACACTTTTCAAAAGAAATGTATCACTCACTCAGTCCTCATATGATTGGATTTTAAACCTGATCTACAATTGACTCGAAATTGAATAAAAAAGGTTTCAATTGTTTGAAAACTTTGAGAACTTCTTAAATAATTTATATTTAATATAAAATAAGTTTTGGATAAGAATTCAAATCCAGTGAAATCCAATGAAATCCAATAAAATGATAACAAGATTAGAATAAATAATCAAGGAAATACCTGCTTAAATCCTCTATACATGAGTTGGAGTTCTCTTTTATTAAATTTGGTCAATTGGCACAAAGTGTCTATTGCTTCTGGTCTAAAGTGAGCTTGATGGCCATCCAAGTCCTCGAATTCACTGTCTGTAAAGGAATTTTAAATTTAAATGAAAAAAATTCTTTGAAATGAGTAAAGAATACAAATGTTATTGAAAGAAGACATGTCATTTTTCTTTCTATCCTTTGACTTAATGGGCGCTGTTGTGGACACATTGCACCGAACGCTTTGCATTCTGTCCACTCTTTGCAATTAATACAAAGAGTTTTTCAAAGATAGAAAAGTTAACTAAAATATCATTAAAAACACATATAAACTGCTTTTATTATAAGTCTGTTTGCGATGACACGACTCGACTATCACTGAATGTGAATCAGCAGTGAATCAAATGAAGAGATGTATGACTTTTGTGACTATTTTAAGTTTTAGGAGACTTCACACAAAATATAGTTTTGATGTAAATAGTTGTCAAACTCTCAACTTTTGAACATTAGAAACAAAATGAGACACTTTTAATGTTTATTTCATCTGATGTTTGAGAGGATGCGCTCAAAACATATAATGAATTTCATTCGAATATATTTTTATTTCAAAACATTCTTCAACTGAATTATTGTTTTTAATCACAGAATAATTGCAAGCATTAAGTTTTACTGTTATTTATAAATGTTGCAAATCTTTGCAACATTTGAAACATTCACTTTTTCAACAAAATCCGAGATTAAAAAATGCGGAATAAGATTTCAATTCAATTGTTTCCTAATATCTAAACAGAAATAAATGGTTGAAACTATTGTTGCGGAACACAATTCCAGTAATTATAAGGAGAAATGTTATGAGAAAATTATATTCGTATCAAATGATTAAAGCTAATGAATATTTGTCATAATTTGAGCAAGCATAATTAACTTAAAAGAAAAGTTTACCAACAATTTTATTTAAATTAACACTTTTATTGACTAAAATTTGAATAAAAAGTTTTGATATTTAAAATATATGTCAACAAAAAGTTTTTATTTTATTTTATTTGTTTTAGAATTTATTTAATTAAATTGGATTAAAACGAAAGAAAAGCAAATAATTATTTTTTGCAAAAAAATAGTTTACTTTTAGAATCATTTGAGTCGAAAAAACTATGAGAAAGTTCACAACATTTGTTCAAATTTAGTCTCGGATTATATGTTCCGAACAAAATTCGCTTATAATTCGTCGTTTAAAATAATTTGGGTTTTGTTTACATTGAGCTCAGTTTCACTGGTAATTAGTGTTCATTTATTTGGAGGACTTATTCTCAGTATTAAATTCAAACTCTAATTACAGTTTTGGAGACAAACATTTCATCGAAAACCATTTGGTCGAAGAGATTCACAATCATATCAATCATTTATTAATTATTATTAAAATATATTTCATATAAAATTTTTGTCCAACTTAATTAGAATATAAATTAGTTTTAACAAGTAAAAGTATAAAGCTTTTATAATTAAACTAGGAAATCTTAATAATAAACTTTCTAATATATTTTTTATTCACTCACTCTTTAGAATTCAATTTGTTTTACGACAAAATTAATTTTTTTTCATAGTTAAACATTTTTTAATTAAATATATTTGGATAAAATAATCTTGTTAAGTTTAGTTGACAAAATGTTTTTCTAGGAAATGGTTGCGAAAAGATATTGTGCTTTTGTGCTAAAAAAATTTAGGCTATAATTTAAAAAGAGTTCTATTTTTATAGTAATTGCCTTAAAATCAGCATAAATTTACAATAACCATGCTAAATTATATCCTGAAATTCAGATTTTATAGTATTGTGCAAATAAACAGTATCTGGATATTACCTTTTTAATATACAAATCATTTAAATCTTTATATATTCTTAGAATTGGTTAGAGTTAAAAGAAAAAGGGGTTAAAAGGGATCTTTTGTTATATACGTATTTGAGTAAAATGTTGTCCGAATTGTAAGTCTAATAATGTTTCAATCGTTTCATTTATTGTAAATCCATTTCTTCGCTTTACTTCCACTAAATTAATTATTTTATGTTTGATTTGCGTCACGTTTGGCACATATCGTACATAACATCCAATATATAAGAGAATAGAATTCTTTCTCTTTCAATAAAATTCTCATTTCTTCGGATCAACAAATGATAAGTTTTGGCTCTAATATTGTTTCTGTTATGTCTGGCATTCAATTGGATTCGAGGAATACTTTCTTTAATGCATTGAAACATAATCTCAAATTGAGTTCATCTCATATTATATTCGATATGAAAATAAAACCATTTCTTTAAAAAATAATAAAACAAAACTTTGTCTCTCGACATCAATTTTCAATTGACTGTCCGCACAGCATATTATACTGTCAACCATTTCAACCACAAACATTTTATTTCAATTCTGACTCTGGATTTTTCAATATTTGGACTTTTGCTCGAATAAGAAGAAAACGTATGAAAACAAAAATTTATTTTTGCGTTAATATATAAATCATGAAATTTAATGACAAAATTTTAACGATTGGAAAGAGTTATGACTAAAAGTTAGTTCGCTATGAATATAACATTAAATGAATTATTGATGTATTTCTCTAAATAAAGATCTTTATATAAAAGTTGTTGTTTTCAATTACATCAATCGATGACTACCATATCGGGTGTAAACTTAGAACATTCTTAGACTTAACGTTAGTTAATCAGTAGTGCCGGAAAGTCTCATTTTGGGGGAAACACTAAGAAATTGATGGTTTGGAAATAGTTGGGTCCTGCAGTTGTCATAACTGGCATCTGGACCAAGATTCAATATAGAATGGGAGTCGATATGAAATGCATATCTCTTCATAAATATTCAAATATTCAATTGAGATATGAATTGGATTTCTGATTGAAAACCACTTCTTTTGTGTAAAAAATTTATTCCGAAACCAAATTCATAGGAAAACATTGAAAGCATTGGATAAAAGTTTAATAGAATTTCTTCTTATTTTAAAATTTGATTCCTCGGAATGAAAGCCATTAACTCTAATAGACTCGTTTCCCAATTTTTTAGGTTTCAATCAATTTAATGCATACACGAAACGGTCAAAAACATAACGGATCGCTTATTGTTCGTCTCAGTGTTGGTCCCAATGTATTTACATTTGAATTAAATGCGTTGAAGTTATGCACTCATTAATATTAATATATATTATAGTCAGCGATAAGTTTAAGCCCTTTTTGTTGTAATAATCGATATTGAATTTTGATAATAAATAGTCTTTTGGTTAGAATTTCATTATAAAAATAGAGGAAATCTTTTGCCCAGTTCTTTAATATCGACAACAAAGTAGTCATCAAATAATAAAATACGATATTAGAGATAATCCGATCGCTGAAACCCAACACTAATCTTAAAGTATTGGGAATTTATTATTGGATAAAAACACTATAAAAATAGTTTAATATTACAGTAATAACACATTTTTTTTGATTGGGTGGAGACTAATATCCCTTTCATATAAGTTTCGAATATATGATAGATAACTATTTGTAGCGTTAATTGTTTGCAAGAAAATAGTTATAAAACATGTAATTAGCCCCGGAGTGCAAACACCATTGAAAACAGTCCGACAAAATTAATTAGTTTTGAGTACTTTTTCCTATTAATCGCTTATAATTCGTTAATATATTTAATGAATAAAATGTCTGAAAATATAAATTTTGTGATAAGAGAAGTAAAGGTTAAGTTAAGATAAAATGATTTATTAATATTTCATTTGTTTCTTGTATTTTATCGGCAAAATTATCCGAATTATAGCTCTCAGAATAATTGCACTTTAATTTATTGTAGATTTTTGTGGAAAAAGAAGGAAAAACATGTTTTGTGCAAAAGTGCGTTAAAATTGAAATTAATTAAATTCTTTGACTGAAAACTCATTATCAATACCTCTCTTTTAATGTAAATTATGAAAACCTTATCAATTAGTGAATGGAAAAACTAAAAATATAGCAATAAATCAGAGGTTAAGAAATTAGTGTAAAACATATAATTCGTTGGTTTAAACATTTATTGTTTGTGCCGTTTGTTTGAAACTGAATTCACATAAATCAAGACTTTTAGTTATTTATGAGAGAGTCATCAGTTCCAACACAATTCACTTAACTCTATGCTCTTTCTCTAATTCTCTCACTATTCTGACCGACTCTTCCTTCTAATACCAAATGTCTTTAAGTTTTACATATTTGCTTACAAAACATGTGCCACTTTTCGAGTGCTCTACAATACAAATATAAAATACAAAAAATGAGTAAATATTCTTTGAGTCTGACTAAAGAGAAAAGAAAATAACCGAACCGTAAAATAAAGGGTGAAATACAATAAATTGAATTTTTTTAGCAACAAATTTATGATAGAAGTGGTGCACAACATTCAACTTTATATAAACTATTTTATTCTATTCTAGCAATTTTAGCAAAAGAGTTATATTCCTGGAGTTTTATGTTTAGTTTATAACAGATTTTACTAAAAAAACTAAACTAAACTTTAGTCGCTTTAAAAGAATCCATTATTTATGGAAATTATATTTCATTCTAATAAAACTTTTAAGAATAGTTTGAAGTTTAAAACGGAAAATAAATTTCAATTGAATTCATCAAAAACACATATATATAACACAAACAATGGCTTCAATTTTATCGTTTGAATGTCGTTCAGGACTTACTTATGCGGAAACTGAAACACTACGAAATAAAACAGAATGTTGTGACAAAAAAAATGACTGCAAACTAAGATTTATTCATTTCATATAAGTTTTCTTATTCTTAAATCTTCAGAGAAAAGAGTAATAACTTAAGATAATTAATGACATATCAATAATTATCCGGAATTCATTCAATTGAACAGAACACAGGAAACACTTTACTTATAAATTTGGTAACACTTTTTATAAAATCTATGTTATATGTGCACTAATTAAATTTAAGTATTAGTCTGGAATTAAAAGTCCTTCTTTGGAATTTTTTGAATTTTTTCACAATGTTCAAAAATTGTTCTGGACGACAGTTTTTGGAATTTCTTTGGGTTTCTTGTCTGAATTTCGATAAATTTTA
>JAQFZM010001680.1:0-16906 GCA_034695785.1 Galumna obvia | reverse complement strand
AATGATAATAAAATAGAATTTCATAATTTGTATACTATTTTCAGATTTTTATCTAAATATGAATTAAAAACTAGAAAATATGGAGTTTTTATTAATTTATTGAAATTTTGTTAAAAATATGGAAAATATGGAACTAAAAGGACTTTAATTTAACTGTTTTTATGCAAAACTTATTTCAAATTAAAATTACGGAAAATTAATTGAAGAGAAACTGATTTTTAGCTTAAATTGAAATTTTTGTTTATAAAAACCAAATCATTTATCTTTTTAACTATTAATGATTTCCCAATTAATTAATACAAACTTTTATCTCTATTTCTAATAATAAATGCTTTTTCAACGTTAAAATGTTTCGAATTATATATTTGACATTAAATTGATTCAAATTTTTCTTTAATTTCCTTTTCTTTTAAAAGTTTATTAAATAAATAAAATTTAAATACAATTCTTATTATTATTTCATATTTAAACCAATATTTAACACAAGTTTTACTCAATTTATTATTATTTATTCAACAATACTTCAATCGAATGAGAATTGTATTGTTTATACGATTTTTAGTATTAAAATCACTCTTTTATAGGCTTTTGTCAAAAGAATTTACTTTTCTTTAAGAATTTAAGAATAAAAAGTCATTGTTTTCACTGTTTATTACGATTTTGATAAGAATAAGACGTTTATATCAATATTTTGTATTATTTGTTGATAGAAAAAGTGTTTTACCAAATGGTTGTGGAATTCCTTATTTATCTCTTATTTAAATCCTAAATTTGTTTAATAATAGACTTTTAATGGCTTTAAATAATAATTAAAATATTAATAGAAATCAATTGAAAAGATTTTCTCAAATAATATAAAAATAGTTTTAATTTTATTTAATTTTTGAAACTTTTAATAACATTATTGAGATTAGAACGTGATTTGTCTTAAAAATATTATTATTATTAATGTCTCGAACTCTGAATATAGATTCAAATCTCAAGAATTATTGAAGAAATTTAATTATTATTGACTTTTATTTCATAAATAAAAGAAAAGAAAAGAAAAGTATTTTTGATTTGATTTTGATTTCATTATTTTCACTACAAATCAAAACGAATTAAGTCTTCAAAACAATGTCTCGTTCTGTGAATCGATTCATAGTTTTTGTTATTCAAAATGAAATTCAATTTTTATTTAAAACTTTGTTTCAAAAATCCATTCAATAATATTGTTGAGAGCGAGAGAGAGAGAGATAATCTTAATAAGTTCATTGAGCGAGCAAATTGTTTACTTGATTATTAGGATTAGAGTTTTGCTGAATGAATGGAGAGAGAGAGAGCGTGAATGTGTATTGTTATTCGGAATTTACATATTTATTCACAAATCAATTGAATCGGGAATTCAAAGACTCTTTCAGTGAATCAGAGAGAGAGCGAGACTTCTCTTCAATTTAATCAGTTAATATGTGGTTCACTAATAGTGAGAGCGAGACTCAGAGAGAGAGAGAGAGAGGAAATTCAATTTTCTAATGAAATGAATAAACTTAACATTTATTTGATATAAAAGGAGAGTCTCTCTCTCTCGCTCGCTCTCTTCTGCAGACGAATTACGACATAATTATTATATTATAAATATTATTGTTTCTATACATACATTCTCGAGACATAACCACCGATTTATTGCTTTTCACGAGTCTCTTGAGAGTCGTTTTTAAAGGCTCTCGAGCTAACAATAGCCAATTACTAGAAATTCAAATCAATTACTTGAAATGAAAAGAATCGCTTCTTTCAATCAATTATTAATTTTATATTAAACGTCTTTTTCACGCCTTTGAGTTAATTATTGTGTTTAAGAGAGAAGAGATTTGTTTTCAATTAAACAATAAATTTGGAAATAATTGTATTAAAAGTAATAAACGTTTGAATTATTGTTTGAATTATTGTTTGAATTATAGGTTTGGTTTCAGAACAGAAGAGCCAAATGTAGGAAACATGAAAGTCAAATACAAAAGAGTGAGTCTTTCTCTCTCTTCTTCTTTAGAGCCAATTAGAAGACCTCTCTCCTTCTGATCCAATTATTCTTCCAGATTTAATGATGGCCTCGAGCACACCTATAGAGTCGTCGAGAATCGCGCCTTATATTAACGTCACTTCTTCTCCAACGCCACGAATCGGTGTCACGAGTTGCCAAGAAAGCAGATTCAACGCTCTCTCAGTGCCCACAAGTCTCGCACAACATTACATTCCTTATTTGAGTTCAAATCAAGACCTTTTGAGTGCCGCTCAACACTATGCTGCGGCAGTGGCAGCACAGGCATCCTCTCACACGTCGGCCTTAGGCCAACATCCCTTCATTAGTCTTCCCATTGGTCATCATGGTTATCCTTCTTTCAGTTTATCTGCGATTTTGGCTTCAAATGAAAGACTAAACACTAAAAACTCTTCGATTGCGGATCTCAGGTCTCTCTCTCTCTCTCTCTTCTCGTTCTCTCAACAATTCACTAATCCTCACTAATTCATTGATTTATAGATTAAAAGCTCAAAAACACGCACAAGCTTTGGGTTTATGAACAATGTCTTTTGTCTCGTTCCAATTGTGCCAAAAGACTAACAAAACACTAATAAAAGAGTAATAAAAGATTTGTTCCTAAAATCAATTCAATAATTAAATGCATTTAAAATACTATTATTAAGAGTTCAGTGACAACTAGTGATTGTTATCAGATCGCGAATTCCGTTATTATAAACACATTTCTCCAATAAATTCAAAGTTTTCAATAATTTTTTGATTCTTATTTGAAGTGAAAATAAAAGAAATACTTTTAAATCTTGTATTTATTTTAAATTTATTTATTACAACTTTTAATCATTTATTTGAGAAAAATTAGTTAAAAATAAGTCTTTTTAATAACACTTTTCTATTTGGAAACACTTTATTATTGATTGATTGATTAATATATAATTAATGCAAATTTTGACACTTTTTTTGCTTTTTTTTAATAACTTTTAATAAAATTTAAATAATTTTTCTGAATTTAATAGAAAAGACATTAAAATTCAAGAGTTTTCACTATTTATTAGTTAATAGTTAAAAGAGCGTGAATAAAGAGTTTTATTGAAATCTATTTCATTCACTAATTGTAATCTTTTTTATTAAAATAGATATAAATCTTTTTTTTAATGATTTTTATTTAATTAAATGTTTTATTCATTTGTTTTTTGTTTAAAAATAGAATTTTTATTTTTCAATAATAAATAAATGGTTTTTAAACAATAATTTAAATAATTTAAAAGAGTTTACAACAAAAGAGTGGATTAAAAGTAAGAATTGTTTCACTTTATTACAAATGAGTGACAAATGATTGAATTAAAGCGAAAAAAGAAAATTCAATTTATTCTTTGATTTCTTTTCTACACATTTAAGGCTCTCCTCTCGCGTTCTCTCAATTCTCTCAATTATTGGATTTGCTTTAATAGTAGAGATTGATATCACGGGTCAACAATAGTCAACAATAGTTGTCTCTTCTATTGATTTAATCAATGAATTGAAAGCAAATGCTTTTCAAACAATAATTTCTTCTCATTTCTTCTCAAATCTCGAGTTTTCATTGTTTTCTCTAATTTTAATATTTCTTATTAGAAGACCTGAATCTCGAGACAGTGAATCGCCTTTTTAACACATTAGACACCAATCAATGAATGAATGGATGCGCGCTCTTCTCAATAAGTAATGGACTTATTGTTGGATCGTTAGTCAGTCGTTGAGAAGAAGAGCGACAATAAAGAAGAGCAGAAGCACGAGCACAGTTAGAGAGTCAATAAATTTAATTAGTTTTTCATTTAAACTTAATCACAACAGACGCTCGCGAACGCAAAACCAATTGACTAAATGTTTTCTCTCTTTTCTCTCAACAATTAAATCAAACACTTTATTCAATGTTTTGTTAGAAATAAAAATCATTTCAATAAAACTCTTCTTTTAATCAAATTAAAGTTAATTATTAATTCAATTCAATTATTAGAACTCTTTTAACAAATTTTCTCTTTTAAAACCATTCTATTTCTCCGAATCACAAAACTCCGAATCATTTGTAAAAATATAACAATTTGTTATCAAAAGTCAAAAGATTTTGAAAACTAATAACAAATTATTATTAAAATTTTTAATTATTTATATTTTCTATTAGTTTTGATTAAAAATTATCCAAATTTTTATAATAATTTCGTTATTTTTATAGATTTTTGCTAAATTTTTGGTAAACTTTAATCAATTATTATATTTAATAATTTATTATATTTTTGCAAAATTTTATTTTAATGATTTTCGGAGTTTTGGGATTCGAATAAGTGTTGACACGTGGTTTAAAACAAAATAAACATTTTAATCCTTCAAATCATTGTTATTATCATAATTACAATCAAAGAAATAATCAAAAGATCTTTTGATAATAAAAGTCAACAAAACTTATTATTTTCGCCGAATTCGGACAAAACGTTAAAAATAATTCAATTAAACATTCATTAGATTTTAGTAATTATAAAAGAAATGAAAATAAATAGAAGTCTTATTAAGTGAACCATTGATTAAGTTTTTATACAATTATTGAATTTTAGAGGAAAAACTTGAATATTTGTAACCATTTTTAACGTTATTTAATAGTTATAGAAATGAGAAAACTTTTAATTGATTTTTATTTAAACAAACAAAAGAAGATTTAATAAATTCGGGATTAAATACAAGATTAGCTAAAAGTGAATCATTTTGTTTGTGGACTAGATTATTGATTATTGATATTATTAGATGAAGAAGTCTTGTTGTTTGCATTTATTGGTCTTTTTTGATTCGTTGAGATGTCATTCGGTATATAATAGAGTCTTTTCCCGGATCCAGATTCCACATCGAAACACTGATTCCAAACACAGAGATAGCGATGAGAATAGTTGTGAATCCAATCATAGCGAAAGCCGTATGAAAGTTTGGATCGAAATTATGCGCCAAATTCAGTGTTTTGTTGTTTGTGTCCTATAAATAGAAGTTCGTGAATCGACAATCAATTTATGCAATAAAATAATGGTTTTCTATTAAAAGCATTAGAACTCAAACGACTCAACGATCAACAAATCGGGTCTCAAAGGACTCATTTGTCAAAAGAGTGACACTCATCGCAATGATCGCAATGATGGCATTGGCTATACACTGCATAACTGTCCCAAAGGTACACAACAGGCAACTGAGACAAGAAGAATGAATGCAGTGCTAAAGCAATTCAATTAGAGCACCTCTTCTTCCACTTCTGTCTTGTCTTTTGTCTTCTCATTGGATATCATTTAATGCATTAAACAATTGAAATGTTCGCGAATTAGAGAACATAACATAAATGTCGACAAATCTTTTTCTTCACTAATTTATTGAATCTTTTGTCTAAAAGTAAACTCAATTTCATTCAAATTAATTAATTAATTAAAATTAAGGATATTTTGGGAAACTTTTTATATAAAACTCTTTACTCACAAACGATTCGTATGAATGAATGGAATTTAATAAAAAGAAAAGCTTTAAATCTTTAAGAATAATTGAATCAAAATATGAGTTCTTTTAGTAATATTAATAATGAGTTTATTTTATTGATTTTATACCAATTAATTCATATTTTCTCAATAATATTAATGATTAATAATTTGGTTAAACTTTAAGAAATCTTTCTTTTAAAAGCTTTTGCAATGATTTTCAATTTCTTTTTATTAATTGCATCAAAATCTCGATCTTTTAAATAAAATATTTAATTTCGAACTTATTTTAACTTAAATTTTGAAATTTTAATAAATTAATAAATCGAATCACAATTTATATCTTAGATTCTTATAAAAGCTTTTATTTAATGCAAAACATATATAAAAGTGATGCGAATCTGATCCTTGACTTCATAGCTATCATTCAATTGAATAGAGAAATGCATTAGTGATACACCAATTCCTCACTTTTAGCTTAAACTAGGGTTGGCTTCTATACACTCAATAAAGTTGACAATACTGTGTGCTATACTGTTTGCTTGACTAAAGCCATATAACTGTTGTTTCATTTACACAATTTTCTTGAAAATACATCTTATTATTAAATTACAATAAATTGCAAACAAAAATCAAAGAATATACACTTAATCTTCAAGTTTTATGAACACCATATTCTGTCTGTGGACTCTCTTTGCGTTAATACTATTGATTGTGAAGTGTATGAGACAAACATATTAGCATAGATGGCTAAAGCAGCCGACCTCAGGGGGGTATCAGAGGGGGGTATTTTGGTTCGGCTCAGGGGGGTATTAGGGGGGTATTTTTTAGGGACCCAAAATTGCCTAAAAACACATAAAACGTCAATTTTTACCCTTTTTCTGTAGTATATGACTACTTTTAGTCTTATTTTAACGTATTTTATTAAAATTTGTGCAAAAAACTAAGAATTTTCGACAAAAAGGGCAATTTTGTAAAATTTTCAAAAATTTGCTTAAAACCTCGATTTTTTACGTTTTTATGCATTTTTACTAAGTTTTACGTTATTTTTCTTAAAAATTACAGTATTTTACTAAATTTTCTCTAATTTTTTTCAATTTTTCCGATATTTCTGATATTAGTAATTATTTCTAACCCTAAGTAAAGAAGGACAGCTTTTTCTATACAACTTTTACTTTAGATATAATATAATAGTGAAATCAATTAATCAAATTTATGACAAATAAGTCCAAATAATAAGCAGTTAATCAAAAATATATCGAAATTCTCTATTCATTCAAACATTTGTTTGAAATCAATGTTCGGAAGTGACAAATGTTTAATACATTAAATATTAGATAAATAAATAAACGACTCAAAAGTGCTAAAAGTTAGAGACAACACATAAATCATAAAAATGACATTTTTATCCTAATATTACAACAAAACTTATGAAATATGGGATTAGTCTCTAATAAACTTATTTTGAAGATTAACTGAATTCTAATAAATGAAGAAATAAATGTAATTATAAATAACCAAAACATAAAGTAATACAATCTTTGTTAAATATATACGAAATTGTATTTAAGTATAAAAAGATTCAATTATTCACTCATTTCTTATGAAGTTTTTAATGTTAAACACATTTAATAAAATCAGATTTTTATAACCAAAATTATTATAAATCCTTTTATATTTATTTAAATTTATAATTATCTCTTAATCTGAATAAATCACAAATATTTGGCAAAACTAAGAGTAAGTTATTAATAAGTGAAACATAATTAAAGTTAAAAAATTATTAATTTATATATTTTTATGACATACTTTTAATTACAACAAATTAAGGACTAAATTACCTAAAAGTGACACATTTTGACATTATTAGAGTCTATTAGAGCTCTACTATTATCCGGATTAAAAACTAACTTTTTAAGCAAACTATTCATTGATATTCACATAAAAGTCCATATATTAACTAGACACTGTGATGGGGGTTTCCAGAATACCCTTAGAGGAGCAAAATTTGCAAAATACCTTGCTAGGAGTTTGGGACTCTTAATATTAGTGTCTATTGACAGACACTAGATCTGTTGACATTTTTTGGCCAAATCATCCCCCCCTAGGACTCTATCTTTTGGCCATCCCTGATGACAGGGGTATTTTCAAAAATAAGTGTTTTATCCCTAAATTTGACGCTTATATCAGTTTTTATTATGTATTTAAGGGATAATTAAGCAAAAAATTGTTCCCAAAATGCAATAAAAAGATAATTTTCTCAAATCCTGCGCTAATCGGTGTTAATATGTATTCTTTTTTAGGACTTTAGGAAAAGCCTTTCAAACGCTATTTGACTTAACGCTGAAATTGTCTTTTATTATATTTTAATTGAAAGAGATTTAAAGAATATAATGTTAAATGAGAATCAATTAAATACCTTTTCATCGTTGGAAGCGCGAACTTTACGAACCAGAATCGGATTAATTGGAGAAACCTTTTCTATTACAGTAAAGATTATGCGATTCTCATAAATATCTCTCAAATCTCTTTCCATCTGAAGAAAAGGGAATCAAAACATAAAAATCAAGAAAAAGTAAAAAAAAAGTGAAAACCTTTTCGACTAAATTTGTTATTAAAGTTTTGGCTCCGTTTCTGACGGATTCCTCATAATTATTGTCTTCTATTATACGACCGAAATATTTGGAGTCAAACCATATAACAGAACGAATTGTATTAAATTTGTTGTCAAAAGTCTTCAATTTTCTCAACTGAAATACAAATGAAAAAACTATTAGACTTTAATTAGATTTGTTTAGTTCTCAATAAAAACTAAAAAATATCTTTGAATAGAAGGGAAGGGAAGGGAAGAGAGAAAGACTAACCCATTCTAATGTTTGAATAATAGTTTCCATTTCGAGAAGAAGTCCTTTAATATTAGGATCGCTTTCGTCGATACCATTATTCTCGATAAATGATTTTAAGTCTTTATTTTGAAGTGCTTTCGATAATCTCTGGTCGAGAGTGTCATCAAATTGTGGACTCAAAATATTGGCATTAATTTGATTAAGAAATGAATCCTTAAATAAAATAAATAAAGAGTTTTCATTGTTTTCATTAAATAAATGAATTACTTTTTCAAAAGAATTGAATTTAAGTAAAATTAGTTTTTTATCCGAAAATATTGATTGACTTCTTTGAGACAATATTTCAAATTCTGTTCCCAAACTTTCGCTCTAAAAATGATTATTAAATAATTATTTTTGATTTTATTAAAAGTGAAGACAAAGACCTCAACGAATGGGAATTTGTGTATTGACTTTAAATTGAGGCCACCGTTGATAGTAAGGGTTAGACTCGATTTGGCCAAAGAAAAGACATCCGTTATTGCAGTGAATGACTTCCACTCCAAAGGCTTTTCAACAAATGATAAACAAATGATAAAAAGTTGTGAATTACGCCCACAAAACAAACCTTCGGTAAAGTATATCCAAGAGATAACGACAAAAAGTCTGCCAATGATGAAGACTTCAGTGGTTCCGATCCATCGAATTCAAGTGATTTGGGACAATACATTATATGGAATGTGGCCTCAGATGACACATAAGACAATTCATAGACAATTACCACAAAAAGAACTGTTTCTTAGAAATTAGTTTCTAATTTACAAACAATGCTTTCCTTACGTGAAATGAGATGTAATTTAAACATAATTTAATGAAACCTTTGTTTTAATTGAATGAAAAAAAACGGAAAATAAATTGATTTTAAATTCAGTTTAAATTGAGTTTAAAATGAGTCAACAATTGAGTGAAAAATTGATTCTTATTTTCCGTTTCAAACATTAATTACGACTTTTTATATAAAAGCGTTTAGATATCGATATTCGATATATCGATATAAAAGGGAATAAAAATAATTTTTAATTAATATTTATTAATAACTTATTATTGAATAAATATAAGAAAAATTGAAAAAATCTGAATGACTTATATATTATAAATAAATGATTCGTTTATTATATAAGACTTGAAATTTAGTGAATATTTTGAGACTTAATATAAGAATTTATTCATTAATTATATTTAAAAATCATTTTTAAATGAAAACAAATTAAACAAAAGAAACGAAATTTTATGCATTAAATAACAAAAAGATAATTAAAAATACTTTACTTAATAATAATAATAATAATAAATAATATCTTTAAGATCTGAAACTCTTAAGATTTCTCTCTTAATGTTATATTAATTAAAATATGAATCAATTGATTGTTTTATATCAAAGAATTTAAAGCAATTCATTGAAAACAAATACTTTAATATGAAATTTGATTTTAATATTTATAATGATTTATGAGAGAACATAAAAATAACAATAACCAGAAGTTTCACTGCATTTCATAACACAATCGAAATCTGTTTTATTGACTCTATTGTCATCGCATTCAAACCATTGATCGTTTTCAATACTATATATATAAGAAGTATAGTGACCAACAGACAAACTCATTCCGTGATGACAAATAACGGCCACTAATTGATATCTGACTCGATTGCAATCACTATTTTCATCATTTGATTCAGACTTGTCGTCATTTTCATTGATTTGTTGTGAATTCGTTAATTGTTTTGATTCATTGATTTGAGAATCACTTAAAATACTTTCATTTGTCTGAAGAGTTGAAATGTTTTCATTATTTTGTTCTCCAAAAGAGTTATCGAAATTAATTTTGCGAACGACTGAAGATTTTATACAATATTTAATGTTTTGAAGTCTTTTAGAAAGAAATAATTAATTAATTAGAAATGAATGTAAATATAAATACTTTGTTCTATAAGGTGTAGCCAAAGGTGAGGGTGCAATCATGAATTGTTGTGAGAATTGAGGTTTTGTTGACAAATAGATTTGAAGCGGAAGTTCTATTGGTTCTGTCCTTTTGCTTCCTTCTTGTGTATAACGCGCTAATTGCAAGAATAGGATTTTAGAACGCTTTGCGAAATATTTGCTCAAAACGTTGTTATTGTTGCCACAGTGCGCGCACTCATGACTAGTTGTTTCATCTTTGAGGAAATCTTCGACCGCTGTTTCAAGTTTGTGGTCTTCAGGAATTCTCAGATATAAAGCGTTATATTTTTCATTTAATAGGTTTGTAGTGGTTTTACACGACTGACAAAGCAGTGAACCTCCGGTTTCTAAACTGAAATTCCTCCAAATCGGGTTCTTCTTGTCTTCAGATTGTGGACACAATTCAAACTCTTCAGAAATGGATTCAATGATATAATTAAAGAATTCTGCGGCGTCCTGTTGACAACCACTTAGAAAAGGAGGAGATTTCTCTCCAACACATTGTTTCAGATCTAAAAGATTTGAATTTAACGAATCAAACGAACTATTCTCATCTCTCGTTCGCAAACCATTGTATTGATTGTAAAGATTTAATAGTTTTTCAGTCATTGAAAAACTTATGATTTGATCGCAAAAAATCTTTTGTTCATTAAATTTCATCTCTAAGTCTTCGACAAAGAATTTTAAAGCAAATAACGACTGAACGATAGAATTCATATAACAAGTATTTCCTAAGTTCTTCAAACCTATTGGAGTATTGGCTTCTAAAACAACTGGTGAAGCAAGTGGTGACCACTCGATATTCTCCATACCATTTAAATGGTTTTCTTCCAAATCATTGAAATCGGAACTAAAGAGACGTTTATTCACTTCGTTAACACTTTCTAAAGACTTTTCAAAAGAGTGTCGTTTAGGTGTCAAACAATTATCCGATGTCTCGATATTGTCTTTAAAAGTGAGTGGAGAGCAAGAGATCACTTCATTGTTGTTTATATTTGAAATCTTTTCGTTATTTGAATCAAAAACTGATTTCGTTTTATTCGTAAAGAATTTCGTAATCTTTTGATCACTTCTTTGGGTATCTTTTGGAGGAGTTTCACAGTTTTCCAAAATTGGAGTCTTTAGAAGAGAGGGTTTCATATCAAGTCTGACACGATTTCCATTCGGATATTCAATACTTGAATTCGACGAAGACTTCCATCCATTGAATCGATCTAAACATCAAATTATACATTAAATTCACAAAAAAAAGAAATTTCATTACTTTTGTTAAATCCATTGGTGATGTAATTGAGTTCGTTAGTAGTGATACGATTGTATCGATTTCTTGAGGAATGGTTTAAATATGATTTAAGACCCAATTTGGCCGGAGTTCGGTTTATATCATATTTTGATGTTTTAATGTCTGGCATTTGATTTTCATCGCCAATCGAAGAGTATTTGTTTTTCTTCGAATATTTTTTTGGATAATTTGATTGATTGCCATAAAAAGAATTTGAATCGATTCCAGTATTCTTTGCCATAACCTCTCATTTGTCTATATTTTAAGAATTAATCAAAATTTCGATTTAAATATTATTTTTAATTTGAGATCAAAAACTTATTTAAAACAATTAATCAAATAAAAGGACAAAATATGAAATCAAATATATTTCTCTAATTTAAACACAATTTAAATACAATTTAAGCATAAATTCATGTATTATTTGTTTATTTGGCGCCAATATATACACAAATAACGTTTTCATATGGTTTATAAGAAAGTGTGACCATCGATGACCACTGAATCACTGAATCACTGACCACTGATCAGTGATTAAACTATATTTTATTATCATTTAATAGAAGAAGAAGTGATCGAAAAATATAATGAAATGAATAAAATCTGAAATAAATATTAAATGTTATTTAAATAATATGAGCCAAATATCTCGAGATCTCATGATATTGTTTTGATTATAAAATGAATTGAATTTCATTTGAATTTTTGAAAAAATGTATCGAATTTTAATCCCGAAATGGGAATCGTGTGAATCAAATGGTAATCATTTCGTGATTTATATCATTCAAGTGTTGAATACAAATGATGGCAAATGTCATACAATTCGTAAAAGATATCGAGATTTTCATAAACTTAACAAAAAAATAAAGAAATCGATTCATATTTCTATTTCTTTTCCTCCAAAAAGAGTCAGAAATAATATGAATCATAAGTTTGTGGAACAGAGAAGACAAGCGTTGGAGAGATATCTTCAAAGTGTTATACATTTAGATTGTGTTCCCATTCAAGTCTTTCATTTTCTTAATTTGTCCACTGATTTGATCTCAAGATTAGAAAAGGAAAGAACTGAACCTAAAGTAATGCCAATTAATTCAATACCGACTCTTCCGACAAACGATAATATTTGCAGCGATTGGCGGAACCGAACGGATCACAACTCTTACCCAATGATAGCCTTCAGACACGATATAAACAGTATCTGTTGTTCTCAAACCAGTAGTAGTTCTTCACTGAATGACATTATTATTAATGGAGTCATCGATGGATTCTATAGCGATGTCTAACTATTGGACAAACATTTGTGAAATACCAGAACCACAAATGACAGACAATGACAATAAGACTCAACTTTCAGGTGAATTGATCCATCTTTGATCTTTTCTTCACAATTCTTTGAAAACACCAAATAATTACTTTTTCATCAATTCTTCCACTTTTACTAAATTCAATGAAACCAAGAGTTAAGTTATTTTAATTAAAAGAATAATTGTTAACAAAAAATGTTAAAACTTTAGTGAATCAATGATTAATTGTTTCAAATTATAAAATTAGAAATAATTGGTTTAAAGAAAATCCACAAATTAAGGCTCTTTTAACTAATTTGATTTTGACCTTATTGTGACCTTCAGTGACCTTATTGTGACCCTAAAGTGAACTTAATTTAATTGTAATCTCATATTAAACATTTCGTCATATTTTTGTTTTATATTTTTTTTAATTCTTTTAAGTTTTGTTAAGAAAATTAGCGAAATATTAATTAACAAATTTATATCTTAATATATCAGAAGTCTTTCAGTTAATATATTTTTTTTAATTTCTTAATAAAATTGAATCAATTTATTAATACTTTTAACTATTTATAATAATTTAGAAGAATATTATTATTAATCGTTAATAAATAGAGGGAAGCAGTGAATGCATTGAAAGCATTTGAGACAAACAATACTCAAAAATGAAAGAATCGATGATATATTGTTGTGAAGTAAAACTAGAATTACAATTAGAAGTAGTAGTTATAGGAGTAATAGCAGTTACTGCTACTGTAGCTTTAGATTAGATCCAACTTTTGAAACCTTAAGGGAAGGGTCAGAAAAATAAGAATAAGGGAAGGAATTCCCGTTTAGTTTTGTCTAAACCCTTAATATTATGCGAAGAAATCTATAGTAAAGGAAATTTTGAAAATTTTTATTCAAAAAAAATATTACTTTTAGTCATTAAAACCTTAAATTAAGTAAAATAGTTTATTTTATATTAATTTTAACTCACTATTTATAATTATTATATAATACTTATGTATTTCTTGAACATTTTGAAGTTTATTATGTTTTAAGGGAAGGGAAGGGACGGGTTTGGAAAAGTTGGAACTCTACTTTAGATATAGCTATAGTTTTGCTCCTTTTTATTGTTTCTCTAAAGTTTAAAATAATAAAGTCATGTAATATAATAATTAAAAATTATTAAATTTGTCCAAAAATGTGACATAAAATTGAAAATAAAATACTTTTAATAATAAATAAAAATTCAATAAAATAATGATTAGATTTTTCTTTAAAATAACTTATATTTAATTATAAATAAAGTAATTCTTAAAAAAAACTATAAATTTGTCGATTTATTGGGTTTTTACTAATGTTTAGTGAATTTCTTTAACTCTATTATCTTTAATATATTTTAAGGGAAAATAATATTTAATTTTTAACATTTTTTAAACCAAAAAATAAGTCAATATTTCTTTCAAACGATTGAAATCTTTTTGTGAATTTTTAAAAATATTTTTATATCTGAAATGATCGACACTTTTATTTTTGCCATTAGTTTAATGAAAGGACAGGTTTTAATCGTAACTTTTCGACACATTTGTGTCAATCAGACAGAGTTTTAAGTCAAGTCTTTATTTTCAATAAAATGATATCAAAACAGAGACCGACAAGAGTTGAGCCATTTTGAGAGTTTTGGTGCCAAAAGCATCGCATTTGTCATATGTTGTGTTCAGATGTTTACAATTTGTTGACATTTTGTTTCATTCATTTATAGTATTGAATCGAATCAATTCCATTACTTCTGTTTTCGGTCTCACTATTAGGTCTCGACTATTGAATAACCCGTAACTGTAAGTCCTAATAGTCATACAAAAGTAGTGATAAGTAATCAAAATTTTATATTAAAAACCATTTACAGTTAGTTCTCGATATAACTTGATTGTTGGTGTCATTTACTAAATGATCTTGTTTATTATCAAGGTATATCAAGGTTATGGTCAATAGGAGGGTATTCCAAAAATTTTGTAAATAAATACCCCCAGAGCCGAAGAGTCTGGTGTACCTCCAGAAAAAAAAGGAAAAAAATTAGAGAAAAATTAATAATAAGCTTTAATATTATAGGGAAATAACGGAAAATACATGAAAAGTTTTTATTTAAGACATCAAAATATTAATAGCTTTTAGTAGTATACTACTGAACAGTAGTATACTGAACAGTAGTATACTACTGCTTTTAAATGAATTTTTTTTCTAGAATTTAGAAAAATACGTAATTTTTTCGAAAATTCTTAGTTTTTTGTTTTATTTTCGATAATAAAGTTAAAAATAGCTAAAATTTATATATAAGAGAAAACAAAGCAAGTGTTTATGTGTTTTTAAAACGAATTTGTCCAAAATACCTCATGAGGACCAAAATATCCCTTAATACCCCCTGAAGCTCCTTTGGCCATGTCTGCTTAAAATATCAAAGCTGTTTGTCTTTTAAAGTGTTCGATGTCTTCTTTAGATATTTTAGATTAATTTTAATTCTTTAAACTTTAATTAAATTAAATTAATATTGATTTCTCTTTTTTTTGGTTAAAATTTCCAAAACTCAATAATGAAAATATCATTCAATAATGAAATTCACTGAAAATAATTTGTTTTCGTTAAAATTAAAGATTAAGTTTATAAAAAGTTTATATAGTTATTACTAAAATTGGATCCGTTTAGAAGAGAACATCTAACATTACGAGTGTTATATAAGAGCGATTGGGGCTTAAATTATACATAGATTAGGTTATATGGAGTTTCTGGTTAAATCGAGAACATACTGTATGCCTTTTAGGGTAAATACAAATGCAGTAAACCTCCAACTTTTCATCATTTTTATCATATATTAACAACTTTTTCAAAGTCTGTCAACTCTTGTATTACTCAAACAAATATCCATTTTTGGTGGCAAATGATTTGTTGTCTTCAAAATCTTTTAATCCTTTTATTACTAATAATGAAAATTTTCAAATTAAATGAAAAGCTTTCGTCTCTTTTGACCAAAATATGGCCTAAAGTCAAATAGAGAGTAAACCACTGCCGACCATCCCTTTACATAATTGAATGATTTCTATGTATTTTCGGTAGGAATCGTCAAAAGAGCGGAAAGGTTTCAGAATAGACTCATCTGTTGAGCACACATTTGCTTCAAAACTGAACATTAGATTAACTGAAATCAGAAGACCATTGACTGTATATTCACTCCAAATATATCTCTTTATTAATGAAATCTTTTGATCGTTTTTTAAAATAAATTATTTATTCCTCTTTTGTCTTATTTTGGCATTAATTTAGTTTTAGATAATAAATAAATGACATAAAATTATGGAAAATAACAATTGAGACAAATTGTTATTTACTCTCTAAATGTGTTTAGTTTTCAAACACTTTTTATCCAAAAATAATATTCAAAAGTTTAAAAATCATCAAAAAAATATTTTTAATATATATTTGATCTCAAGATTTGATAAGAAATATAAAAGCATTCGATGGTCACTTTGAATGAGACAATAATTGGCTTTTTTGAAGTCTTTGGCCACAACTCTCACAAAACAGTGAAATGTGAGCGCAAAAAAGTGCCAAAACAAGAATTCAAGTGTTTACTACTTTACTACTAACACTCTATCTTTAAAACCAAAGTCTATGGATAGACAATAAGACCACAGAAATAAAAACTATTTAAGACTCGAATTTTTAGTCTCTATTTTCAATAATATGAGTTTTAATGAATTCTTATAAGATTTTCTAATCATTATTCTATTGATAAACGTTTTTAATTCTGATTTTGAACTTAAATCAAATAAATAGTAAATTAAAAATGTTTTTTCACTATTTTTCAGTTATAAAAGCATCTCTTAGAGTAGCATGGTGAATTATAATGGTGAATTATAATTTAGATTCGGAATTTTTAAAATTAGCGCTTAAATACATAAGCTTTCTCAAATATAATTGATAGCCATTGGTCAGGATATTTTTATAATAGAGATTGTTCATGATAAAACGTATACTCAAGGTG
>JAQFZM010001679.1:0-16910 GCA_034695785.1 Galumna obvia | reverse complement strand
CGCTCTCTCGCTCTCTCTCTCTCTCTCTCTCTCCGCTTCAGATTTATATGAATATCGTTTTAATTATATTTTATATTAAAATTAAAGTAATTTATTATTAAATATATTAAATTATTCAAAAATTCATGAAATAGTGATCCAGATTTTTATAATAATAATTAGTAATTATTAATTACAATAAAAACTCTTTAAATCGAACATGGTAATTTAATCCAAATGCAATATAAAATCACTAAAAGTCGAACACATTCTATATGTCAAACAAAAATAAATGTCATAATAAATAACCCAAACTAGAGTCCGAAAATGTTAAAATTTTCACTTCCCTTCCCAATTCAATTCCCTTGGGCAGCACTTTAGTATTTGGGGCACGCCCCCTGGGCGTGAGTGGCAAATCAATGAAAAGCTTATGAAAAGAGGAACACATCGGTGGTGGCCTGGTTTTCCTGAAACACCTGGGTCAGAAGTTATCGAATATGCCTTTTATATGTATTAATGCTACAGGAAAAGGGCATAACTCATGCTAAAGAAATAAAATTTTAAATACAGAATATAACAACCTTACCTTACCTAACCCTGAACTTACCCTAATTTAAATTAACCTAAACTCATCTAACCTAAGCTAAGCTAACCTTAACCTAAACTAAAATAAACTAAACAAACATAATTTATAATAAAATAAAATAAACAAATCTAATTTATAACATCCTTTGTATCAAATGACCGCTCTTCCACTGGACTCTCACTTTATGGCTTAAAGCCAGGGCTCATATGAGCTCTTGTGCTGATGAGGACAACAGGCAGTTGTCGAAACAAATTTGTCCACAAATATTAAAAAACAGTTTTAATATTTTGTTAAAACGGAAGGTATCGGTGATATAAGTTGTGTATTTTGTGAGTAAGTCTTACAGTTTATTTTAAATTATGTCTCAACACAACTACCTAAGTCTCTATAATAATCAACTTTAATTGATTTTTGACTATAAAATCACTGCCATAAGCTAGATCAAAATTATTTTTTAACTGCAATTATGGTTTTGTCTATTATTTATATATTTTAAAAAATTATTACATTATTAAATAAATTTTAGGTGTTGTTGGTTTAAAATAAATTTAACAAGATAACATATGAAAAGCTAAGTTTTTTCTAGGTTTTCATATGTTATCTTGTTAAATTTATTACTTTATCTTTATATTATAATTTATATTGTATTCAGGAAAAGCTTTAAATTTCAAATACACAAAATATCAACAATTTTGTTCGATATATAGAATGTGCTTAAAATATAAAATACTATTTGTATAGAATTTAAAAACTGCCAAGGTACATATTCGTTTTACAAAATGTTCTAGATTTGAAGAATTTAAATTATATAGCTTTTACTGTAATTTAATTACATGACTTCGAATATAATTATTAATTAAAAATAATTGTCCTATTTTATAATAAGTGTTTTTTGTAATAAACTTTTAAATAAAGTTATGTGCTTGCTAAATTATTTTGAATCAATCATTTTTTAATGTAACAAAAAAGCAAAAGTTGGTTAATATTTGATTAACTCATCGATCAAATCATTTGAGCCATCAATCAATTAAATGCTGACAACAAATTCATAAACAAATAAAAACAAATTCTGTTTGTATTTCATTACATTTGAAGCAAAAGTCAACTAAAGTTTGCTATTCATGAAAATTCTTATTTTTATTTGCTTTTATACTTACCGAAACAAATTTACCATGATTCAATCTTATTCTCTAGAATTATTGCTTATATAAATATAGGAATGAAGCAATTAATCTTGCAGAATTGTCTCAATATAAGTTTTATAATAAGATTTTGATTAAATAAAGATAATCTTCACCATGGTATCTGAATTATGTAATAATAAAACTTGCTTTTAGTATTCTCCAAGGTGAGTTTCAAATAATTTAAATCTAGAGAATTGAGCAAGATCAATGAATAATATAATAACTGTATGTGAAGTGAAAGTAATAGAAATTTCAAAATTTAATTGAAAATTCTTTAAATACCAAATAAAAGGTTTTTATGTCCGCAAATAAAATATATATATATTTCGGTTGTATTTTATCTGAAAACTAAACAATAATAAAAGCGATCATAAATTTTATGATTTTCTACATGAGATGAACAGTTTATCGTAAGCCTCATCCCTGCGCTACTGTCTCGACAATAGCTTCTTATGGGACTAATAATGTTAATCGAATCGTTAAATTCCTAGCACAGGACTGGCCATTGCTCTCTTCATTGCACTGTCCAGTGCTCAACAAATCAACTCAGAATTGGTTTTCCTTTCATGAAATTCAATCTAATAATGAGTTGTAATGTTTTGCTCACAAAAAACAAAAGACAATATTTTATCGGTTCCTCTAATCTCTTGTCTTCGTTTATATTCTATCAAAGTTTTCAAATGATCTCTTTTTTATCCATCAAATTCTCTTCAGAATCTTAAATTGATTTCTATTCAATCGATTCTTTAATTATCTTTAGTGGTATTATTGTTATAAATTATTTATTAAAAACTTAGTTATTGTGTCATAATGGCCAAGTTTATTTTTTTACCCATATTAGTTTAATACAATGATTTTTTAAAAGTTTATAGTTATATTTTTATAAAATAATATTATAGCTACAAAATTAAAATATCTCTTGATCATTTGAAAACTATATATGTAAAGTATCAAGATAAAAATAAAATAGAAACTTCACAATATAATGAAACTATCATGGTGTGTATTTTACAGTCAATATACATGTTTTATAAATATAATATGAATTTATTCACAAATTTTACAAATGTATTGAAAAACATGAAGTGCTATGAATACCAAACCTTTAAATAAGTTGTTTCTGAAAAAGTCATGAAATTTAAATTTACTTTTTTATGGATCGAACTTTTTTTTTGAAAAATGAGTGAAATCCTTTTGCTTTACTTATATATTCCTAAGAGTGAGTGAAAAAATATTGAAATAAATTCAGTCTCAGAGAAATTATTCAAATAAACACTTATTTTAATGAGAAATTTTAAAAATGTAACCAATTTTTCAAATATTTTCAAATTTTATATTAAAAAAATATTCGATTCTAATTTGTAGTCCAAAATATAATCGAGAAAAGTTCAGAGAATATTCACGAATATTCAGAATATTTGCACTAATATCCTGTCAAAATTGTCTATCAGTTTCCTCGAGCAGAACGACTGCCTAAAGGACTTTAATATCTGTGAATAAGTCTTTTATTGATGGAATCTTTCTTTAAAAAGAAATTTCAATCAAAATTTTATTCAAGGATTTAATATTTCGACAAAAAAGAACAAAATTTTGCCAAAATTTGTACTTTTATTTTAAATACTTTATATTAGAGAAACTCTAAATATTGTACATTAGAAACTTGTTAAATTTATTTTATGGCAAGCTTTTATATTTGAAAAAATATACAAGTACATTTATTAAGAATAATCTATATTATAAACTCTTGTTTGAATTAGATTTGTTAAAGCAATTTAACTGAATTACGTATGATATGTTTTTCTACCAAGGTAATTTTGGATTAATGGGTATTTTATCCGAATTTATATTTAACTTGTTATTATTACCCTACTACTTTTAAGGAAACAAAAGAAAACAAAACCGATTTATTTTTCTCAAAGGAATTAGTTTTAATGCTTTCTTTGTCATCAAAGAAAGAATGAGTCGACTCTTCATAAATAGCAAAGAATTATAAAATAATAACAAAAAATGCTTTTTTTCTATTGTTTCTCAATTTTGTTTTGGAAACCAAAATGTTAGAGACATTCACTCAAATCATTGAAAGTGTATTCAAGTGTTAAATCTGTGTTTTTTTAGTATTTCAAATCAGTTCAAAAGTGTATTAAATTAAGAAATTCTCCTATTCGTCGGTTTAATTTTACATGATAGATCTAAGGATTTCGAAACACTTCTAGCAAGAGTTTCATCTTTAGTATATCAGATTTATAATATTATCTAGTTTCGTCAATCCCCTTAGGGAAAATTGACCATGCGTTATATTAAATTTCAAGATTTGCGTTATTTTTAGAGTGAAAAGTGTTTTAAAATATGGCGTATAAAGTGTTGGCACAGAATCCACTTTATGGGGAATAACAGAAATTTTCTAATTTGATTGTTTTAAAATGTGTGAATTGAAAAGGGAATAACAGGTCCTCCACTCAAATATTTCTCATTTTTTACGATCCATTTTTTAACGAACTCGACGTTTAACACTTTAAATGAAAAACATTTTTTCATTTATTAATAACTTTCTTATCTCTTCAACAGAAAACGATGTTTTGTATCCTTTACTTTTTTGTTTGATATTATGAAATTCCTCTCTCTCTCTCTCTCTCTCTCTCTCTCTCTCTCTCTCTCTCTCTCTCTCTCTCTCTCTCTCTCTCTCCACATCTTTTCTATTCTTATTCTAAAGATTTCATTTTCTACAGAATTTAATGTAAATTTTTCTCAACTTTTAAGTGAAACATATTTTTATTTCTTTAGAGAGAACTCAAATATCTTTCTTAAACCGAATCTTCTGTGTAATCAACTCAATAGGAAAGCATTAATAGCAGGAATACAAGTGAAAGAGGATATTAAAGACGGGTTCAAAATAAGATCCATTTTGACATCACTTATAAAATACATACACCGTTTGAGTATCACTTTTTTGTGTATTTCAAACGATTGAAAATAGTTTTATCTTAAAATCTAAGAATAAGTGAGAAATGATTTGTGAGACAAAAGAATAGTATATCAGAAAAAATGTCAAAATAAAGTTGTGAGCAAAAAATGGGAGAAAACTAACGCTGAGATTCTTATATTTTGATCGATTCCTTTAAGAAAATGTTGTTTACTTTCAGTAAAGAAATATAGAATTTATTGACAAAAGTTATAATAAGAAAAATGTAAATTTAATATCACTATTGAGCAGAGCTTTGAAAGTGTATCAGAAATTCAAATATTTATGAAAATGCTTTCGATTCTGTTATTCCTTGTGAAGAGCGCCGCATAAAATCCCGGATTATTTATGGAAACCTGAAAAGTTCAGAGGTTTAAGTTTTATTAAATGTTAAAACGACTAAAAAAGCGAATATCTTAAAGTGAAAGTCTTGCGAACAATAATTTAATTCTTTAAATTATGTCACCTAGATGTTACCTAGATTAAAATATAATATAATTATTTGTATATTTTTTAAAATTCCTTTTTTATTATTATAAAGAGCTATAAAAACCCAATTTTATTGATTTTACTAAATATAAAATTTCAAACCAATTATTTAAATGACGTAAAAATGTAATACTATTTCGATAAAACAATTTTGAAAATTACTTTTTAAAATTCTAATATAGAAATTTCTATAATTAGATATTTATTTAATTTAAAATAACCTTGCTTAATTAAGACGATAAGCAGAAATGGAAATTTAATTGAATAAAGGATTAATTATAAAATTAGATTTTCTTTCAATTTTGTGTCGCTTAGAGTCTAATTCTTAAAAATTTTGAACAAAAGGAAAGAGAAGGAGAGAGAGAGAGAGAGAGAGAGAGAGAGAGAGAGAGAGAGAGAGAGAGAGAGAGAAATAGTAATGAAGATATTTGTGGCAAAACGAATAATTTTAGTTTAGATTCAATTATTTTGTTGCCTCAGATGAACGCCTAAAGGATTGTACAGAGAAATAGAAAATATAAGAAGAATGGGTTGAAATACTGGAATTTAATTAACAAATGTTATATTCATTTATACAATAAATTGTAAAACCATAGAATCAATAGTTTGTTTGCAATAAAATGTTATTTCTATAAACTTATTGATTGAATTGAAAAATCTTTAGAAAAATAAGAAAGAATTGGTTTTATTGTTCTTTAGGTTTCGTTAGAGATTTATTTGAAATTTTTCTTCTGTTTTATTTTCAATCATTTTTTGATTAATGACGTAAAAAGTGCTCGAAATTTGATTTTTATCTATTCTTGGATTCTTTTTCTTGTATTTCTACTAGTTTATTATTCTTCTAACTTCTGTTCATCAGTACTTCATTTGATATATACATCGATTTAATACTCAATAAATCACTTGAATTCTTATATACAATAAAAAGTAATTTTAAGATATATATCAGAAAATGAGTTAATTTTGAGTGAAAAAGTCATTTAAAAAATTGTTTTCTAAATAAAATAGAAAATTATTTTACAATAAATTCTAAACTTATCATTTAATTAATTAATTGTTTATTATTGAATTAATTTATAACTAGGTGAAAAATAGACATTCAATTAAGTAAATTATTTTCATTCCGGGATTTATTCGCAGCTATTATTCTAATAAATTTAAGTAAATAAATGACTCTGGATATTTGATTATTTTTAGCATTTACTTTATTCATTTATTTATTAATACCTGTTTTGAATAAACAATTAATCATTTTTTATATTTTATCGAAAAAAAGTTTGAAATTTCAATTAAATAAATGAGTTTTTCAAATATAGTAACAAAAATTGCATTAATTAGTCAGTCATTACTTATTGTTTATCGTTAGAGCCGTCACTTTAAACTAAAATAAATGATTTATCATATTTTCAAAGTGAAACTTTTTTTTTCAACAAGTTAAGTTTATATCCATTAATTTAAATTAAATTTGATTCCTTTAAGAAATTGCCAAGAATGAACTTTTAGTTGTCTATTGTATAAATTGTACAGACAAATTATATAGATTATAAATTATAATCTATTTATAATTTATATTTTAATGAAATATCAAATATAAATTTATAAATAAATCTATAATATATTTCAAATATTTAAAAATAAATATATTAAATAAATTATAAATACAATTTATCAAAGTTATTTATATTGACTGGGTGTTTGCTTGTTCAAACGATAGTTGTCTAAAGCAGCGAATCATTTGTAGTCCATAGGGAGTGAAACATTTTATAATACTTACTGTATGAATCGTCCATGTTCATTCACTAATCAAGTTAGGGTTCAGAGGGTTCACCCAGATTATGCACTAAATGTACTACAAAAGTGTACTACAAATGAATCGCTGGTCTAAAGAGTCAAATCTGGAAAATGTATTCAAATTTTGAATTTTGCCGAAAGAAATAATTTAAATATTTAATGATATTATTGTTATTATGTTATAAACATGGTTAATTAAATATGATATTCAAATTCTTAATAATTAAAAATATTCAATTGGTTGATTTTGAGTTATGCATGTTTAATTAAATTTATCATGCAAGTATAATAAAAATAACCAAGCTATAGTCATTAATTCCAAAGGTATAGGTGTTAGTCCAAACCATATTGAAGTTAAAAAAATAAATTTGATCTATCTAAATCAGGTATTTAATAGTTGTGAAAGAGCTAAAGAGGGGATCTTATGTTATAAAACATAATTTTAGGTGAATTAGAGATAATATTATTTACTATTATTTTGTTGGTTTCAAGTTTTGTAATTAATTGCAATTATAGATAAATGTATGTCTGAGTCATTGTTAAGTAATGAGGAGTACTATCTTTTGTTGTCACAAATACTCATTCAGTTATGGTCTATGAAAAAGAAGTCCATTATCTGTTGATATAATGTTGAGAATATAAGAGATTAATCATAACATGTCTTAAACGCAATGATATTCTCAACTGATTCGGCTAATAATGAGCGCCACTTTTTGGCTGACTTTACTCTTTTTGATTAGTTCTCCAATTGATTTATTGTATCAAATGTATGCTTCGGTAGGAATTCCTGGTTATTATCAAATGAAAAGATGAGGAGAGAGAGGGAGAGAGAAAGAGAGCAAATATCCTAGTAAAAAGACAAAGGATTATGGTTGAGAAGGCAGAACTGTTTGAGATGATCCAGAAAAATGAGCAATGAAATTTTATAGTTGAAAATGATTCGGTGGACACAAACCGAAAAAAGTGATATTTCACACCAAAACCAATATAAGATCTGAACGACAGTATCAAAAGATATTATCTTTTCTATCATTTTATACTTGTTATCAATATTGATGGTATGCTTACATACTATACTAAACTATCCCTGAGCCTATTGGAGATCCCAATTGTCAGCAGAAAATAATAACGAAATGTGTTTTTCTTCAGTTATTTTTATTGTGAATAATATATTTTGGGAACAAAAGTTGTTTTACTGAAAATATATTTCTTCGAAACAAATAGTTTTGAAGTCAAATATCGTTACATAAATGGTTTGTTGAGTAAAGAAATGCTTTGTTTTACAAAAAACAAAACAAATAAACTTTCGGCCGATTTTGAAGTGAATCGAATTATAAGAAACTAAGTTTTGACTCAATTTTCAAACTATACTTTTATTGAATATTCACTCATTTTTAGATTATCCACAAATACTTTTCATCTCAACAATTGTTTTCTATTCCACTAAGAATTGGACATAAATTTACTCAAATTGAAAAAGATTACCTTGTTTATTTTATAAAAAATGGAACTATTTTTATTCACGTTTTTATATAAAACATTGAATTTGAAAAAAAATAATTTATTTAAATTCATTGACTAAAAAGTTATGACTTTTAAAATTTAATTTAAAGTGAACTTGCTATTTTATTAAAAACTATTTTATAAAAAATTCAAATTCTTGTTATCTAAACTTAGCTTGTTAATCAAATATATCTGTTTAAATTTAAAAATTATAATTACTTATAAAAAATGGAATAATAATTTTGAAAGGATTTTATCTATACTAGAAAAATATGTTATTATATTCACAAAAAAAAGTTGCTTGATTAGATTAAACTTATTTCAATCTTATTATAAATTTATTTGTTTGCATTATTTTAAAAATTCATTGAGACATTTATACAATTGTTGTAAACTTATTCGTGCAAATTCTCTTTGAATAAAAGATTTGAAATGTGTTCGCATTATATTAACAAAAGTTTTAAAGTATTTTTCCTTTTCTTTTATTCAATTACTTATTTAATGCTTAAATTATAAACTTTTTCTCTGCATAAAAGCCAAGACTACTCTTTTATTGTCATAAATTTTTGGAATAACTTTTTGTGAATTACGAAAACACTTCAAACTCAGTTAATTTTAGTTTCAACCTATTTATGCTTTATATGGAAGGATGAGCAAGGTTCTAGACCTTATGCAAGGATATAATTTTCTATTTATAATCAATTGACAAATAAAATCAACTGGATTCTTTAATTTTATTTATTTTTCCCTCTATTTTCTGTTTATTCAATTTTTAATCCTGGTCATCATTGTTATATGATAATTTAACTAAGAATTGAGTCCTTTTATGTAAACTTTTCTAAATTCAATAAAAGAGTATATTTTAAGTTTAAGTTTGAAAGAGTATTCTTTTGAAATGTCAATTTGTAGATTGCTTTGAACATGATACTTTTGTTTTGCATAAACAAAGATTATTCTAATTTTCCAAAGTGATTTGTTTAGAAGTCTAACCTAGCTTTATTCTAGAATATTTTCATCTATAAAATTAAAAGTCCATTTGTTTTAATCCTTCAAAAAATCAATACTAAAAGAAGTCTTTTATTTCAACAAAGAATCTTTAGTTGAACAAGAGTATTTAGAAATGCTTTCAAAAAGAAACAAGTTAAATTAGTTGTATAACAAATTTTTTCGCTCAAAAGAAGATATTCAAAAAGGTTTTAATATAAGATGAGTTAATTGTCACAAATGGAAAGGATTTAATAACAGCACTCCAGAGATATAAATAGTGAGGAAAGCCTATGGAAAACCTCCGATCAAAAAGAGAAACGTATTCTGTGATTCACTTGACTCTAGTCTTTCCACCGCTTTATTCGATACAAAATAAAAGACCAGAAGAATGAGTGAACAGAGAATGTATACACAGAATATTACTCTTGCAATCGTCGGATCGATAAAATCTGGTCTTATTTGACAAAACACTTTTCTGTCTTTTCTATTCTGTTCTCTCAATTCCGAGCCTTACATTTGGTGTGAAAAACGTCTCTTTTCTTTACCGCTACAGTTATAGCAATTTTCTGCCTAAACTTATTTACTTATGTATTATCCAAAGAATGGTCGGCTCTTTTGTGACCGAAACACAACTCGATGTGACTTATCTCTACTCTCGTGTAGAGATCAGACATAAAGAGAAAAAAAAGCAAAAACAATGTCAATACACACTTCAATACTAACGAGACTCAAATCAATATCTTTTATTTTTATTGTCTAAATCTCAAACAAATCCACAAAAACAAATGTTGCTTTTTATATACTACCAATTATTACCTAGTTAATTTTAAACTTAAGTTAAGATACTATCAATTGTTCATGCCAATAAGAAAGGTTGTTTTTTCTTGAGTGAACCAGAATTTAATAATAGTATCACTGAATATATTAATGCAAAACTTTATATTATTATCAGTTTGATATTAAAGAGATTTAAGAAAACTATATTTATTAAAGCAAAGTTTGAGATATTTTATATTTTGTGAGTAAGTGAAGAATGAGCTTGTCACTTTGAATAAATAGAATTCTTGACAAACTTTTCAAAATATCAATTTTTAACTCTTATTTGATTTTTTAAATTTTAAAACTTTATTTGATTTGATGTCTATTATTAATGAAAACGAATTAATAAACGATAAATAAAATAATATAAGAGACAAATATAGAAATATTTTTCATCGAAATCTTTTAGAATAATTAACAAAATTAGGTTATAATTTATAATTCGTGTATTAAACCCTTAAATTTTTCTATTTTTATATGATTTTAATATAATTTTGTTGAATTATTTAGTGAACAGATCCACTATTATCAGGGTAATTTCTATAATAGTATTAAATTAAATAATAATAAAAAATTGTTTACATTTTTACAATAAAACTTATTTTTTTAAATTATAATTACTCTTATTTAAACAAGATTATTTATAAAGATTATAAAAAATATATTTATTATGAAACTATCTAGGTCCACCGGTTGAAGTAGGTGTCACAATGCATATAATCAGTATAAGTTCCATATCTGCCGTACAAATGGTAAGACTTAAACTAAAAATTATATTTAAAAAAGCAAAATATGTAATTGTACTTGTTTAATTAATTTGATAACAGGACTTTACGTCTGACTTTTACTTTCGTCAGGCGTGGCGCGACTCACGACTTGCTTTTATGAGACGTCCCGGAATCGATGCTTTATATGTGGGCGCAGAGGTGTCGGACAAGATATGGGTACCGGACACTTTCTTTGCTAACGAGAAGTCGGCCCAATTCCATAAGGCCACCACTTTTAACACTTTCATAAGAATCAGATACAACGGAGAAGTTTTGCGCTCAATTAGGTTTCTTTTATCATTACTATTACCATTACATTTGCCTTGCACAATTGCACATTTCTTTTATTTTGATTAGAAAATTACTTTTATTCCTGAGGTTATCATAGAAATACATTCTTTATTTTTGATTAGAAAGCACCTAGCATATTAATTTAGTTTTGATTTATTCTATTTTAGACGTGAGGGTGAATTGGAAATATATTTTAAGAATTTTTTATACCAATAAAATATTCAAAAATAAATAAAAAATATAACGTTTTTTATGCTTCAAAACTATAAATTCACTGAAAAACTGTTATTAAGTTTTATTAAATTTAACAAAACATTTAACAAAACATATTTAATTCACATTTATTGCAAACGAATAATGTAATCAATTTTGATGTCCAATACTTTTGACACGACTGGAAACTAACATATTAATTTGACATATTACACTAAAATCAACATTTATTTCGAACATCTCAACATCTATTTCGATTTCATTGTTGGATCTCAAATCATATTTCGAACTTTGAAATAATTATTTCGATTTTCCTTAAAAAATAGTAATGAATGCCTTTGACTGACTCTACCGTCAAATCAGTGCAAAATCAATGCTGTAATACTGCTTATGAATGTTCTAATCGTTGTAGGAAACAAAAATATTTTTACCACCTTTCTATTTGACCACTAATTCTCGGGATTTTGACTTCAGAAGTTAAAATTTTTACCGAAATTTTTAATAAAATCAAAAGTATGGTTCGGTGAATTTTGAGCCCAAAATCCCGATAATTAGTGGTCGGACAAGAAAGGGGTCAATATTTTTTTGTTTGTTTCGATGAATAGAACACTTCATAAGCAGTATTACAGCATTGATTTTCAACTGATTTTATGAATCATTAATACTTAAGTAAATTCAAATTTAGAGTAGAGTATTAAAATGAACGAAAAAATAAGCAAGGTTAATTATATTATAAAATTTTCTTTTAATATTTATGGTTATGTTTTCTCTTTTCAAACATTAAAATGAATTTTTAAAAATTAAATAACTATTTATTTTATGTGATATCAATAATTTAATTTATAAAAATCTACTTTTGATAATTTATATAAATAATAGTTTTGTTGATCTCATTATTAACTTTTAATTAAATAAAACATTTTTCAGTACATTTACGTAGTAAAGTTTAGTATATGTAATCGTTTCGCAGATCTTCTCACTCAGTGCACAGGCCCCCTTACTCAGTCTACCAGCTCTTTCACCCAGAACAACGACCCTATCACCCAGTCTACCGGCCCACACTCACTCTCTACTGGCTATCTCATCCAGGTTACCGATCCATTCACCAAGTCTACCTAACCACCAATCCTCTATACAGGCCTTCTCACTCTGTACACAGTCCTTCTTACTCACTCTACCAGCTCTTTCATCCAGGCCACTGACCCTCTTACCCATTCTACCGGTTTCTTACCTAGTCTACAGGCCCTCTCACTCTGTCTACCGTCACTCTTACCCAGTCTACTGGCACACCCACTCACTGATTAAATCCCGTAAATGTAATGGAAATGGCTTTGCCTACAAATCTTGTTTTTCTTTCCAAACATTAAATGAATTTTATGACTATATTTCATATTTTATTTATAAATTAGTTTCAAATAATTTATTTTTATGACTATTATTTTAGAGATTAACTTGGTAATTTTCTATATGCATTTCGACTCAAAATTATGTTATGATTTTTAATGAATCATTAATAACAAAGAAAATTCTACTTTAGTGTAGAGTAGCTATTTCCAACTGGAAAATCCTGAGGGGTTTTTCGTCATATTGTTAGAGTTGGAATACAAACAGGGTTAACTCAATTAGTTTAATATAATTAACTTAAATTATTAAAATTATTTTAAAAATAATATATATAAGCATTATTTTTATTTTAATCAGGGAATTTATGTTGATAAATTTCATTTTAAACATTATTAATTATTACAGGGCAGGGATTCCAACCCTAACAATATGACGAAAAACACCCCAGGATTTTACAGTTGGAAATAGCTAGTGTAGAGTATGTGGAATGAACGAAAAAATCAGCATTATAACAACTGATTGGTCAATTATATTATAAAATTTGCTTTTAATATTTATGGTTTTGACTTCTCTATTCAAACATTAAAATGAATATAATGACGATATTTTAAATTTTATCTATAATTAACTTTCAAATAATTTATTTCTATGACTTATTTGGTGAATAAGTCTTATTTTACTTAATAATGAGTTTAATTTAAATAAGTATAATATTCATAAAAATAACAGTTTATGTTCTTTATAAGTAAACATTTTCTATAAAATATAGTAAAACATTTCAAATAACGAGATCTTTTGGCAAATATGGAATCAATTGATATGAAGAAAGTGTTGCCGAAAGACATTTGTATTAAATCATTAGATAATCATTTGTATAGAATTGGTTTGTCTTTCAGTCATTACACTAAAGAAGAGTCAAACAAAAGTCGAAAATTCATTTACAAACCTATTGTTATCGTTTCAGTACTAATAATACAAATAATCAAAAGTATTATTAATCTTATATTCACTGAAAGAATGCTTTTCTTATATAACGGAGACTTCACTCGAATTATTGGAATCAGAGTTCACACAAATATAGCACTCATAATGTGGTCTATACTTAACCTTGGTTCTCAATATATTTGGTTTACGAATTACATTCACAAAATTGAGCCAACATTTCTCCGTCCCTTTCAGATGATGTCGGGTGAGATTCCGCCCAAACAAATGGGAATAAATGACACAAAAGAATTGTTGGAACTTATCAAAAGAACCCGGCTTTTGTTCAAAATTGTATCGTTCAATTGCAAGAAAATAGTCCCATTGTTTGCATTTATAATCACTTTTGGAGCCATTCTTACAGAGGCTTCGTTACTAAAGTGTGTATTATATGGAATTCCTAATTCACTGTTTCTATCATTGAGTAGTCACTATGGGTTTAGTTTAACCTTGTATCAGGCATTGTATTTTCATACTACCTGTGTATATTTCCGCAGAAAATTTAAGCGAATAAATCAGTATTTACTTGAAATGAAGAAATTGAGTCCACACTCATTGATGACACATTTTGTGTCAATGGATTCACTTCACAGAGAAATCAATGAATACAATCAGAAATTTTGCTTAAAATATTTGTTTAAATTTTGGTTATTCTTTGGTTTGAGCCATTATTCTTTTATATATGTTTTTCTTTAAACCCATGATCTTTCTTTTTAAAATTTTAATGTTTTACGCATTTTAGTTTTCATGACTTTCTTTTTGTTTGTTATACTAAACGCCTCTTCAGTAAATTCAGAGGCGGAAAAATCTTACAAAATATTGAATTCAATATATGTCTCATATTATTCAAAAGAAGGTATTAGCCTTAAAATCAAATGGGCAAGATTAAAGTATTTTTTGTATAATTCCAAAGTGAGTATTATGAAAATGACTTAATTTTTTTCACATAATAATTATATTTATAGATTCATTTAATTGATTGAAAAGATGTCAGATTATAGAATTGGGTTCACCTGTTGGAAAATCTTCACTATTAATCATTTTTGATGTTATGAATTTAGTGAAAATTATAAGTTTAATCTTGATAATTTTTAAAATTTTTATTTTATATCATTTTATTTTAGATAATTTCATTACTTGCACTTTGGTTTCTGAAAATAATTGATACTTCAAGAAAAGAATCATTTATTTGAATCATGTTTAATTCAATAAAATTGTGATTTATAACATAAATTTATTAAAAATATAATTTATAAACAGCGCTTCACTTTGAGTGCACTTTTTGAGTGCATTTAGTACGTAAACTATATGAACCCTAACAACTATAGACTTGGTTAATGAATGAATATGGTTATTCATAGAGTAAGTATAATAAAATATTTTATTCCCTATGCACTCAAAGTGAAGCCCTTATTATAAATTATCCATTCGAAATTTCAGGTGCTTTTTCAAGCTTGTATGGCTCATTCATAAATAATATAAAGTTAATTGAAAAATAAAACCTCTAATAATATATCAAAAATAAATTGTTTCACCTTTAGTATAAATTGTATCATGATCAAATTCAATTATAAAAAGATGTTGACCAATGACTATCAATTACTGTTCATTTATTCTAGCGCCAATTTTAAAATTTCCGAATCTAATTTATAAGTGTTAGAGAAGAATACTTTTCATATGAGGTTTTTTTAGGGAGATGCTAAAAGGATGGATTATTGTGAGGTTGAAGAATGTGATAGGATAAAATGAGAAGAGTTGGAAACCCGAAAAACTTTTCCCCATTTTATACCGTTTGGCCGCCAGAGGGCCTCAAACTCAAAACAGTTTTTGCCAATTATTTCAGAAAGCAGAATAGCTAAAGAGGTGGAGGTTTCAGATTATATTAGATCTATTGACGCACATGATGTGAAGTGAAAGTTGACCTGGCTTAACTAAAAGTGCCTTAGAAATGCAAAAGAATTTTTTGGAAAAAAAATATTTTGCGATTATTTTGAAAAGTTTAGAGCGAGCGTAAAAAAAGTCAACCGTGACCCACCCTCATTTGGTCTGAGCTATATAAATTCGTCCTCAAATCCCGAAGTGCATCTAAGGTTCTATGACTTTTGGCACATTTTTGGTCAAAAATCGAGTGCATCAAAAACCAACATATGCTACCTTTTTCCAACACTACAGAGCACCCTAAAGAAGAATATAACAACTTAGGTTAGATTAGGTTAGGTAAGGTTAGATTAGATTTAGGTTAGGTTAGTTTAGGTTAAATTAGGTTAGGTTAGGTAAGGTTAGGTTAGGTTAAGTAAGGTTCGATTAGGTTAGGTTTAGGTTTAGGTTTAGGTTAGGTTAAGTAAGGTTAGGTTAGGTTAGGTTAGATTAGGTTAGGTTAGGTTTAGTAAGGTTAGGCTAGGTTAGGTTGGGTTAGGTTAGGTTAGGTTAGGTTAGGTTACATACACTATTTTTTCAACATTTCAATTCTTGCCGTTTTCTCAATGAAAAGTATTCTTCTCTGGCACCGTCGACGTCCGCCACCCATCTAAAGGACAATAATCTAATTGTTGCAATGAAATTACTCATGAAATTGAGTTTGGCTTAAATTTTGAGACAATTTTCGTAATTGAAAGAGAATTACTTTATTAGGAAAGGAATAGAGAGGAGAGAGAGAGTGAGAGATTATATGATAACCATTTGGTCGAATACTATGTATTTAATAGACTAAAAGCCTATCATTTATTGTTATTTTAATATATTTTTATGAGAAATAATTAAATCATTTTCTTTTATTAATAATAAAGTAATATAATAGTAAATAATAGGAATAAATTCAAGAGAAACAAAAAGAAACAGTTATTCATTTCGGTGTTTTTAACCTAAAGTCATTATTTTTAACATTTACATTAGCACTTCCAAATGGTATCATTGTTTTACCATTAGCAAGGCTTAATATTGGTTGCGTGCATTCTTTTGTCTTTAATTTTCAAATAATCTACCATATTGTGATTAATTAGAGAAAGGGATGATCCAGT
>JAQFZM010001678.1:0-16911 GCA_034695785.1 Galumna obvia | reverse complement strand
TTTTGCCCAAAAAGTATAGCCGACAAAAGTGTTGAATAGATGGCAGTATTTACTATAACTTCTAAAACTCTAATTCTGTACAGAATTATAGTTTTGAAGAATTAAACTAATTTTATAGATATTTGTAATTTAGATGAGAGTTAACTCAAATAAAATAAAATATAAAGCATTTTAATCTCAAAATTGATTTTTTTGAGTTCTTTAAACCTTAATTTGATTTTAATTTTAATAATCAATAGTTAAGTAAATTTAGAAAAAAAAGTTCTAAAATACAATCAATTAAATAGTTGTTATCATTCATCAAATTTGAAGTGATTTTAATTCAATTATGTTTTCAATCATTTAAATGAAAATCTCATCAAAACTTTAGAAATTAATTTTCGCTAATTTTTAAATAAAAACTTTAAAATTAAGAAAACATTGAAATCAAGTGTTTCACAGAAAACGTTTTTAATCGAAAAAAATTATTCATTTAAAATAATATTATTTATTATTTAATTTAAACATTCATTTAAAAAATTAAACAATTCTTTAATTGTAAATCATTAGTAATGAATTATTTAATAAATTATATATTAATTGATTGAAAATTTATAAAATAGAAATATTTTCGATGAATTAATAAACGATTCTAAACGATAAACTATTCTCGAGATAACTATTTAAAACATCGATTTTAAAGTTTCGTTTGAATAGAATTTTCTGATCCCTCACTAAAAAGGACTTTTGTTTTATATTTAAAACGATTAAAATGTTTTTACTATTTATATCATTTGTATTACTTAATCCTGTGTTAAGCCATTCGGTCCATGAATTTAAGAATCAATTTTGTGTAAATGAATCGATGGATCGTCTCATCGATAATGCCTTTCAAACTAAGAATACGTATTATTTTATAAGAAAAAAATTGGTTTTTCCTTTAATTCCGAAACTTATGCCTTTAATTGATGGCCATTTGGATTACTTTTGGGTTCAAAAAAGAGATGCCTTTCCTATCAGTCAACTATTTTTAGGTGAACTATACTTTAAAATTAATAAATTCATGGGATTATTACTGAATAGGTATTGATTTAAATGGTTTTCAAACGGGATTTACCATAACTTTGAACGAAGAGAAGTCTTTAGTTTATAGAAATAAATTGGAAACAAATGATTATTATTTGACGATTATATTTAGTGGAAACAAATATTACGTTTTCAAAGAATTGTCGAATAATTCATTTATTTTGGCCGACAGTAAAGACATTCCTCTAAACCTTAATAATATGGGTCTTATAAATTCGGTGTTTCCTATCGAAACGCCAGTATTTGGCAGTTATTACAAAATAGTTAAATCATATAAAGAAAATATTACTTGTTTTTTGTTTTTGTTATCAAACGATAGTTCGTTACACAAATTTGTTTTATATGATACCACTCAACAAATATCTCATATAAGTGAAGAACAATACAAACCTAAAATGCTATTCGATTCTAAAACTAAAAGATACAAGGCACAACAAATTAGTGGTATTGTTGTCACAAATCGACCTCTTTTTGTGATCCATAGATATCTAATACCACTCTTTAATATTGAAAACATAAGCGAAACTATTGTAAATCTTAATGCTAAGAACAAGGTAATCTTATAGCTTCCTATAACTTATAGAAAATATAATACATCCTAGGGGAATACATCCTGCTTAGGCCAAAAAATCCAAACAGATCTAGTGCTTGTCCATAGATGCTAATGTTAAGGGTCCCAAATTCCTAGGAGGTATTTTGCTAAATTACTCTTCTATGGGGGGGTATTCCGGAAATCTCCCATTTGGTCATCACTGATACTAAACATATATAATACTAAACATAATTTAATCTTTGAATTTGTTGATCAGATGGTATCGACTGTTTGGGAGGGCTTTGATTGCGATTATATTATTGAAGATTTACCCGAAATTGAAGAATATTTGATGAGAACGACGACAACCACTCAATCATCGATTATTACAACGATTAGTATCAGACCTAAAGATGAAGCTTCGTATTGGCCCACAATAATTGTGTTAACTCTTTTATTCATAATTTTTGGTTTCATTATATTCTTTCCTCTTTGGTATCTCAACAAACTTAAGACAAAATCCGATTCAATCCCTTTATTAAAAGACGGCAAAAGACGATAAAATACAAAAATATAATTTAAGTCTTAATTTTTTGTTATTTCTTTTAAATTTTAAAATAATTTTTTGATAAAACCTAAAATATTTTCTATAAATTGCTTTTAAAACGAAATATTCTGTAAACTAATGTCTTGTAAATTAAGTGTTGAGCCATAAATTTTTAAAAGAGTTAATCAAAACTGAAGATAACTTCAACACTCTTTTTATTATAGATTTTTATTATAACTGTTTTTCAATAAATTTTTTGTAATAAAAGTTTCATTAATTCGTTAATTTATAAATTCTTTGAGAAGAAATCTTGAGATAAATCGTTGTCTTTTATCTGCATTTAATGTTAGCTCTTGAATGAGACATAAATCAAGTCATAAGAAAGTATTTGAGTGCTATTAAAGACATTTATCGCTAATTTTAATGGTCACTAAACACGATTGTAAACCAACTTTTTATTATTGCTGTAAAAATTGATTGTAATTCAAGAGATGAATAACTCAATGAAATCATGTGTTTGTTGTGATGGATGTCATCCCCTCTGGCTTTCCCTATGCTCTCTATTCTGTCTCACACTGATTAACTGATTAACTCATAATATAATTAACATTTTATTAATCGTTTGTTTGTTCTCCAAATATATTTAAAAGAGTAGTGTTTTAATTGACACTTAAAGCCATAATAGAGTATTACTACAGGAATGACATATATTATAACGTCTGTTATTCTATGGACACAGGAATAGAGGAATAGAGGAGTAATCACTCATTCTTTGGATTCAATGAGTGTTACATTGAATGCTTGTTTCGAGTATCAAATGTTTAATTGACTTCTTATTAATGGTTGAGTTAATGCATTCGATTATAATAAAAGTAAAGTCATATGAAATGACAGCAAAAACAGAGAAATAATATTTCTCTTCTCAAGTGAGACATTAAGAGAAAAGTTTGAGCTCATCATAAATGACAGACATTATTATATGTCTTTAGCGACGGGCGGTTTTAGTAGCAGTGCTTCACCGCTCCTGTATTTGACACATTCACAGACATTAATTTATGAGTAATCGTGTAATATATAGTAATAGTTAGTAATATCTTATCGTCGATCGTATTATCAATATTTTGGTGCTTATAATCAGAATAAATGCATCGCTTAGTATAGTATAGCACACACTCCAGGCCTAATGTATATCACATTAAGCTCTCGGTTTATGCAAAAAAACACTTTCAATTCAAAAGAATTTAGAAAACTTTTCAGTCAGTCTTTTACTCGTTTTTCAAAAATCTGAGCCCTTTTTAAGTGTAATTATATTTTAATTGTATAACACTTTTTGAGTAAAATTTTTAAATTATTCTCTTTTTAAAAGTCGTGACAAACACTTCAACACTTTTTATATTTTATGGTCACATGTTTTGTGTCAAATGACAAACTCTTTTTCTTAATATTTTATAAATATTGAAGAATTCAATTCTTTTTTATTATTATTTATTATACAATAATTTTATCTAAAATATAATGTTTTTACCGAAAACTTATTCTTCTATTCATGTAATTCTGTATTTATATTGAGTGCGAATTTGATAATTAAAGCCTAATATTAGATTAAAAGCTGTATTTGTTTTGAAGCCGTATTTGATTGGATGCTTTAAGTGATAAAATTGTGTAATAATTGCTGCCATCACTTCATTATTAACTTTATTCTTACCGTTAATTCTGAGTCACAAACAATAATGGAATTTAGAAAAAAGTCAATCAAACGGTGCAGAACTCGATTTAATTCTTTGCAAATCCACAAAATGGAAAGAGTGTTCGATAAGACACATTACCCTGATACTAAACAAATGGAAAGACTCTCTCTTCAACTCAATATTGAAATCCATAAAATGCAGGTTTGAATTATTTGTATCTTACATATTTGTATAGAGTAAAACTTTGGTCAAAATTTGGTCCATAATTAAAGTTCTTTTGTTAGATATGGTTTCAAAACCGAAGAGCGAAGTGGAGGAAGAATAATCGTCTGACAAACTTTGGTGGTTTGGGTTCAGTACAAGAAAACCAATACATTCCAACGCCGTTCATATCAGACACATTCAAATCATTTTATTTCCCGGAATATAATGTTTACAACTTTTGCTATAATTCAAAACAACCAGAATTTGTGAGTATTTTGTTGTTGAATCAAATAAATTAGAGTCAAAACAAATATTATCTCTTATTATATTATAATACTATTAAATAATATTTAATTTATATTTAAAACGAAAGGAGTCCAACGAAAATAATGCAATAGATTTAAGTAAAGGCTCTCCCAATGAAAGTGAGTTATCGCTGCAATCGATGCCAAAAATGCCTGAAATCTATGAGAAGTCAAATGCTTACAAGAATTCGGGAGGAATTACAAGCATTCGTCTCAATGATCACATGAATGCATTTGAATATCCGGCGGCCTATTATCACATCAACAACAAGAAGGATATGCCGTCGTAGGCATCGCTTGCATTTGCATCCAATCAAAGTATGTCATCCCTATTGTTTGCGACGACATTCGCTCACAACAAAGTCATACACTCTGGCGATGAATACGATTCTGACATTCAAAACACTTATATTAACAAATAATAAGAAAAAAAATTGAATCCAACAAAACGTTTGCCAACAAATAATTCCGTGAATTCAATATTTTAATCCTTCGGTTTGAATGAAAACCTATTTTTCTTTTTAGTAATTATTTTAATTATGTATTCATTCTTTTATTAAAATATAAAAATACATATAATTATCTTTTATTCAAGGCTTTCATCCATTTTTGTTAATTTGTAAGATAACAATAGAATCATTGATTAGTCTTATAAAGTCGTGCCATTCGTTTGTCATTTCTAACCGAAAACAAAACTTTTTAAGCGATTGAAAAGAAATGGAAAAAATAAAATATATTCGTATTATGCATACAATAGTGGCGATCAATTTATTCATATATAAATATATATAAATATAGATATTTATATGGAAATCTAGGTTACATTAGAGTCGACGTTCTTCTGCATTGTTTTAATAATAAGAAGGAAAAAACGATTGAATTGTCACTGCATTTGGTATCGCTCTGTGTTTGATGTGATTGAATTCTATTCAATTGAATAGCGTTTTATCATTCAATATATGAAAAACGTTTCCTCTCAGATCTCTATACAAATCGTTTTCCCCATCAATGAATTGGAAGCCAAACAAATCTGTGATACAATTTGACAGAAGCGTAGCTCAACTTAACTAAACTTAATTCAATTTCTCCAAAATATTTATTCAAAATTTGCGACAAATTCTCTAAATAATGCTTTTATTGTAAACTTGTTTATAGATGTTTCAAATGAGGTCTTCATTTGTTGTTTATATCTAAAAATAAATAAATGTTTGTATTCTTAACTAATATTAATTTCAATTCTTTTGTCCGAATATTTTCACTAAAAATTTTAATTAATTTTTTTCAAAACATTTTGATTAATGATTTTATATATCAATGGACTCATAGAACATAACATTTGATTCAAAAGATAATTCATTTCCATCTGATCTCTTAATTTAAACTTTAATCTGAAAGTTATTAAGAGATAAATCAAAATTAATGACTAAATAAGGATTTAATTAAAATTAGACGAAAGACTTAAATAAAATTTATTTGTCGACCAGTTGTGGCCCAAAAACTGTTTGGCGAATGTGTTTCCGCCACTCATTTGGCAAACAGTGGAGAGAATATTAGAAGAAATAATTGTGCGGTTCTCTCACTAATATCTGTTCCCAACACGAGTCTCAATGAAAATATTATTGAGAGCCAGTGAACAGCATAGGCTCTGTGCTGTACGCGAGTGCATTTGACAGGTATGAGACAACGTCCACATCTCTCTCTCACTCTCCCTCTCTATCCCTCTCTATCCCTCTCTATGTCTCTCTTTTGGAAGCTGTGTCGCTCTCCTATTCTCTCGACTCTTCTATTCTCCAATTGTGTCCCAAATATTATTTACGGTCACAACTGACTCATACGCTTCACATCTCATCAACTTTTATAAGTTTTTTCCATATATGAGATGATGACAATCAGCAGCAGATACTCTCGTCTTAATGTTTTTCAAATCAAATCACTTCCAATGAGTACCCATTTTTGGCGATAAAAAAGTTATGACCACTACTGATGACAAGGATAGCAATCAATGTAATGATTCACTACTTTCATGAGTGCAGTCATTCTGTGCCATAATTTTCTGACATAATTGACTTCAGAATTGAATGAATTCGGTATTTCTTTTACACAAACACTAATCGACTCTTTCATATCAGACATAAAACTTGAGATCCCTTTTTATATTCAAAACGAAATTTTGATGAAAAACAAATAAAACACAAAAAGATATGAAACAAATCATTTGAAAAAAAACTTTATTAAATTAAGAGGTCTATCAATAAAGAGACCACAAAATACTCTCTGGAGAGACAAATATTCCAAGAATTTAACCTCTCAACTCGGACTCAAAAAAACTATGTTTAAATCCCCTATAAAATGAGCAAGGTATAAACTATTGGAGATCTCTTTGAGTGATTAAATATAAAATTACACCGAATATGGCTTTTGACGGAAAAATGACTGCAATTAATATCTAAGACTCCGATAAAAGGGATTAACAAAATTGTTATATAAAAAGATTGAATGCATTCTTCTGTTTGTTTTATTGTTTTATGACTTAATTGAACGAATCATTTATATATTAATCATTTTCTTCTATTATTCAGAATAAAGAATAGTTCCATAAAATTGTAAATAATTGTTATGACGGCTATAATTAATTATTTTATTATACTTTTGAATATTGAATTAATATATGAAACAATCAAAAGAATATTTTTGGCCAAAAATCGAATTTAATTCTGAAATTCATTAGAAATAATGTTTATTTAATATAAATGAAGAATAAATTTAATTGTTTTGATTAATGAACTCTTATTTAATTGATTATTAGATAGGATTTGAATCCCACGTCTACTTTTGAGCACATCTTCAATTGTAATGCATTAAAGCCCACTCTTTTAGTGATTACGCAAATGTAGGCGAAACTCATTTCGGGAAAGTTTCACTGCTCTTATTCTCGGTGTCAAAACCTGGACATTAATTCGTTGAAAAGTGCATTGTTTTCAACAGAAAAATAGTAAATATTAACAGCTTTTAGATAATAATTCATTGGTTTATGAGTGAAAGATTCATATTAAACATAAAACTGTCTGATGTTTAACTATCTCTTAAACTATAATTTTCTTCAATACTTTCTTTAGAAAATAATTCAAAAAATGATTGAAAAACTAAATGTTTTAATAATAAAAGTAATAATAATAATAAAGTAGTAAAAGAGTAGTCAATAGAAATGAAAATCTTTGAAAATAGATTCTAAAGTATAAGAGATTGAAATAAAAAGTTTTGCATAATTTAAAGCAAAGCTTTTGGTATTGAAATGAAATACTATTGTTATGACATTTTTGTGGGAATCAACTGTTAATGTCTCACATATTCTAAATTCTTAAATGTGTGGATATCTTTTGTTGGATTATTTATCCATTAAAGTTAGTGAAAGTGATTCAAATAGGATTTCATTCTCAGAGGCGTACTTCACAACAAAATTAATTTAAAACTCTCGAAAAGCATTTGGTTCGAGGGCTCAAAAATATTCTTTAAAAGAATATATTTTCGTTCAATTATTTTATTCTTTATTTTTAAGTCATTTCATTCAAAACATTTTATGAATTAATTAAAAAACTTTATTTAAGAGTAAATATAATTAAAGTATGAAAAACGCCTCTGAATTGACACTTAAGCGGTTTTAGTGAAAATAATACCAATTGAAAGGATGGGTGACCACAGACTATATAAGTAAAGCAACAAATCATAGTTTTGGTGAATTTAAAGTGGAGTTGAAGTACAACAACGATTACGGGCTTATAATAACTATTATATTATTACTAACAAAGGGTTTGAAAATATGTGTCGAAATTAAATTGATTTTCAATTTTTTTGATAATCTTTGATATAAGGCTTTCATAAGGCTTTGGGCCCTTTCTTTCATTCAATTTGTTAACTGAATTGAATACGAAATGTTGAGAATACGTGTATTTTGTGTTTTCTGACTGAGATTTGTGTCATTTAATAGGAAGACCCACAGCATTGAGCACTTGTGTATTAAAACCCTCTTTTGTAGTTTTTTAAAATGGGAGCCATAGTCTGCCGTTCTATCCATACGTATCCATCCCTTCCTCTCCCTCTGAATGAGCGGAAAGGCATACAATATAATACAATATAAACGGTTTGAAGCCTGAAATTTGTTGAGAAAATGAGTTAGCGTTTTAGGTTCGCCAAGTGTTCCTGACAGGTCCCCGGGCTAAGGACTTGCTATTCTGCCATTGGATCAAATACATATGGTTGTGCTACTGCTATGCACACCATCACTACTCGCATGCCTTTTGCTCATCAGTTGTATTCTTATATTTTCAAAACCTTATACTCTATTTTAAATTCTTATTTATATTCTTTTCGTATTCTATTTCTCGCTATAAAACCAAAACTCATATATCAAACATATTTATAATATTTAGACCATAATCTATTCAAACCACTGACCACTTAATGATTACTAAATAAAACAGAATAAATTTGCATGATTATTGATTTTTAAGCTATTTCTTACAAGTAATGGTAAATTCATCTTTTTATCGATACTCAAAAACTTTAAAATTTTTTAATTCAAATACGATTAACGATAAGATAAACGAATGAAACAAAATTTTAATTCATTTATAAAATTAGTGTTAAACTTAAAATTAAGTTAAGAAAAACAATAAATGAAAATAAGTTATTTTTTTACAAATATGTGAACACGTTTTGCTATTTAAGGTTTTGTATTCAATTTTTAATTCAATGTCACTGAAAGGGATGATAACTAAACAAATTTTAGATAATTTTGAGAATATTTAAATTCAATTCAATGACAATCAGTTTTCTTTGAATCCAATCCTAAAATTTGATGTTATCTCAAATCGGTATCTTATACTCTAAAAAAGTGATAATATTTTAATACTTTAAACTCTGTTTATACTTTTCTAATATTTAGTAATAAAAATGTTTTCAGTATTTTTAAATTCTGATACTTTATATAATATAAAGTTTATATCATAAAATCATTTGATTGACTCGTTTTTATTAAAAATACTTAAAGTGTCTTTCAAAATGTCTAGAAAACAAAATTAATGTGACCAAGGCAAACTTAAATAAATAAAAAATTAATTAAACGATTCTAACGTATATTTAGACTCTAGAAGTGATTTAATTATATTTAAATACTGAGAGTTTCTCAGAGTGTTATCAAAAGAGATAATTGAAGTCTTATTCTTATATTAATGACAAATGAAAATGAAGTTAAATATTAGAGTCAAACAAAAAAGTAAATCAAATGTTGATTTAAATTCACTTTTATATAAACGGCGCTATGAATAGGCAGAGAGAAAGTTAGGGTTAGGTATAGGCATAAGTGAATTACTTTACATAACATTTTTATTAATTTCAACTAAACTTCTCAACACATTTTGTGTTTAATATGCATGACTTGACTTAATTCAAGTCAGACTCACATACGAACAAAAAATCTAAACTTTGTTTTAGTGGTTCTAAATTCGGAATTCAAGTTTGTATTAACAACACGTCTAACGACAAGTCACTCACTTTATTAATAATATCTCTAATAATCTCAAAACACTTTTATTAAGAATAAATTATTCTTTTTTGAGAACGTATTAGAGAAAAAAGCGAGCAGGTTCACTTTTAATATATTAAATACGGTTTATATTGTTTACGGATTTGCATTTTGGCCTCAAGTTTTGCTCACGAGGTGTACAAAATTCATAATAATTACAAACAGAATATATTATATACACATCAATGTATTCAACTCTCTCTAAGAAAATAACTTTTATTCTTATCTCAGATATAGTACTGATGTCTTCATTTTATAAAACAATTTTCAAGAGAAACAAAACGTGTTTTCTCTTGAAATTGAATAAAATTGAATTAAATGCAATCATTTCAACATTTCATTACTCTTTTTATCGGATAGTTTTGAATCAATTGTTTTCTCCCATTATTAGAAAAGTATGTTTTTGATGGCAAAAAGCGATTTCACTGTAATATAAGCCCTCATTTATAAAGAATAATAAGTTGTCTAATATTTTCAGTTATTATTATTATTACTTTAGTTATGTATAATCAAAAGCTATAGAATTGAATTGATTTAAGATTTGAAACGCATCGGACGCGGAGTCATAAGTCTGATGACATACAAGAGAGAGACTCATATGCTTTTGGCAGGCATTCAATTGGGCTCAGAATTGACGAAAATTATTAAAACTAAGTCGAATCTAATATACCTGAATATATTAACTTTGAAAAAGGGAAGGAGTTGTGTGAGTGCGTGTGTGTATATGTAAGTGTGTGTGTGTGAGTATGAGTGGTGCGATGCTGTGCAGAGCAGTGCCTGTTAGTGATGTTTAATGGTTCTTATTGTAGATCATTAGCCAACTTAAGTGAATATGTTATATAAGTTTATGTATAAATATATGAGCGCTTAACGCATATTTTGATGGCAATTCATTTGGACCCCTTTCCCCCTTTCATTTATGCCATGCATTAAAACATCGTTTATTGCTATTAATAATGTGATCAACAATACAGCTGTTACTAACTCTTCTCAAACAGAGTGTTCACTCAGTTATGATTCGATGCTAACTGTGTGCTCAATCAGAGCAGTCCTATAGTCATTTCTCTCATAAATACTTTGTTAGTTTGCCTTTTATTAGAAAAACAGAGCGCTCACCACTACCTAAACATCTAATGATCGACTATTTGCTGTTATATAACATCGATATTAACTCTAATATATGTTTGAATATCATATCATAACTCACTCTAAGTCTCCAAAAATGTTTTCTTAGACTCAGATATGAATTACCGTCCGATGAATGATAAATGAATGGACGCATTGAATGAATCGATTTCTATCGTTAAACACTTCTATCGAAAAGAAATTCAATTTATTTAATAAAATCAATTGCTTTACCATTAAATCCGTTAACATTTACTTTCAAATATTGGTTTTGATGTTCGAATAAAAAGGAAATTTTGAAACTTTTTTCGCTCGAATTAATTTATCCTTTCATACAAAATATAATAAATTTAATAGAAATAAAGTACAGCGATATTTGTTTAACATTTTCTCTCACATGTAATGCATGAAATCCCAGTTTAAGTTTGAAATATAAAAACATTATTTGAAATTATTCTGAGTCAAGTCAATGGATGTAATTGAAACAAAATAAACCCCATTTCACTATATATAGACTATATCTTAGTTTTTAGATTAGATTTTCTTTTTTCAAATCATACAAATTCTGTGCAATACTTTGGGCTCACATTTAACTCATTTAAAACAATTTAAGCATAAAATAAATTTGAAAAAAAGCAAAACTCATATAATAGTAAAAAATTCGTTTCGGAATTCTCTCCGGGCATTTAAAATATGTTTTCTTTCACTTTATAACATATTTTCATTATATTTTGTTTTTCATCTCAACTGAGAACAGAAAAAATATATATATTATATTCGTATACACAATATATAGGCATAAAATCTGTGCCGACTGTCGACTTCCTAACCTTTTCTACATCTTTTGACTAGAATTTCATCTGTTTTATTACGAATAAAATGGATCGGAAACATTTTTGTAGAGAATTGCAACGAATAAAACAAATAAAATTTTATAAGAAAACAATTTCGAAGTCGTTTCACATTTGCATTGCTTTTAGTTTTAACCAAAAATGAAATCATTTATTCTCGATATTCATATTATTCTCAAACGTTTTATGAGAGAAGTCCTCAAATTATTAAATATTTGACTCAAACTTTTCCATAAATTTAATACATTGAAAGTGATTTCAAACAAATGGATATTATATTTCAAACATTGTTTAAAAGCTTCTCAATTGCTTTTCTTGTACTCAAACTATTTCAAGATCTGAAAACCACTAAAACATGTTTGGCTCGTCTTTGGTATTGTCTCTGGTATTGCCCTCAATAAAAGTGAAAAGTACTCAATGATTGGATTTAAGCAAGCAACTTTATTAAGAATAATTAAGATTCAATGATTTTAAATCAATAAATATCTTTTAATTTCCATTTAATTCAAATAAAATAAGAGTCTATTTCTAGGATATGAATGAGTGATAGAAATGTCCTAGAACATATGAACAGATGAACATTACTTATAAATAGAAACAAATTTACATAAAATTGACTTAATTTTAATGTAATTCAATGGCTCTTTATTTAGAAATAAAACTAAATTAAAGTCAAAATTGTTTACATAATTATATTTATTACGATTCTATGGCTCAGAATGTTTTAAATGCTTAGTATTTCTCTAAAGTTTATTTGTTTTCCTAAAAGTTTAAATCAAATAATTTAATGCAAATGTTATGAACTCTATATTACAAAAGCAATAAATTAGAAATTAAAGAGCGATTCAAACGTATGACTGAAGAAATAAATGTTAGTAAATGTTAGCCCTTCTCTTGAAATGCGGCTCTCATTCAATTGTAATTATTTATGTCTTGAGTCGAATAAAACTTATTTATGATAATATCATACAATTATATCAATTAAAACATCTCTAATATTTAGTTTTAATATATAATACATTATATTTTCTGTACATTAAATAGCGATTCATTGAGTCGACCACATTAATCATCGTTGACTTTGATCTCAATATCGCTGTCGTCCACTTCTTCGTCGTCGTCGTCCTCAGAGTCATCGGTTTGCATATCATTCTCGTGAGCGTCGATTAACTGCAATCTGTTTGCACTCATCTCAAAGTTGGATAAAGACATCACTGAACTGAAGTTATTTTGATGACTCATATGAGACAACTGTTGACCCTCTTTGTCCACTCCATGGCTGTTAACTGTAGTCAATGATATGTTTCCATTAGTAAAAGGTTGACGAGTTGTTACCACTGATGATGAGGCGATCGGATCACTCAGATCTTCACAGAACCCAACTTTTATTTATATGTTTTATTTGGACGGAAAAAAAGGGTTGTCTCTCACCTGGATTTGGATTGTTTTTTGTGGGAAGTGTTTGCTCACGAGTGCCGCCCGAAGATAACAATTCTCTTTCTTTAGAGTTCCTCCATTTCATGCGACGATTTTGAAACCAAATCTTCACCTGATTTACCAAAAAAAGGCATTTTTTAAGTTAATCTTTAATTCATCGGAAAATGTTTTTTGTGACTAAAAGTCAAAATCATTGATGTTTTTGAGGGAAGGAATCAAAGTTTTGAATGTGATTTGCGTTTAACTCAAAGAGAATCTCTTGAATGGGTTTTCGGTGCAAAATAGCAAAACAAGAGTAGAAATGGTTTTTATTTGTCATAAGTACTCATTTGATATTCAGAGCAAACAATGGCAACCAATTTAAGTATAAGACGTAAAAATTGTTTGTATCGCAAAATTATATAATACAGCGATTGAGGCATAATTTGTGCCATAACTCCATTCGCATATTATGTATGAGTTGGCAAACAAATTGCTTGTAAAGAGGATATCAGTGCGAAGCGGCCCATTAGGCAGCAGCTGTTGACCGACCATAACATCCAACAGTCGCGTAACCGGCGCTCAAAAATTTTAAAATTCTTATTCTGTTCAACACTTTTTTCATTCGACTTCGATATTGAATACAAAATCTTATTTGAATTGAAATGAAATCACAAATCAATAGAAACTTTGGTGAAAGAGTTCCGACCCTGACTTCACTGCAGAGCACAACATAAATCTTATTCGGGGAGAGTCTAACGAAATTGACTTTCAATTAGTCAATAAACAGAACGGATTTGTTTACATATTTTTAATGGCTATTGAAAAATGACAGAAAGTTTGATCAGTTGTTGCAAAACACAAATAGTGGTAAAAGTCTGCAAATGGGTTGAAGTGACGCCACTGATGAGTATATGAAAACATTATACAATGAGATTTTTAGTGATGCCTTTCAATGCCTTCTTCGCCATTCAAACCTTATAAGCGATTTATGCATTGGAATGCCTTTTGCAATATCTGGTGCCATATCTCCCATTTGGTAATACTAGTAGTGATGGTAGTGATGGTAGTGATGGTAGTGATGGTAATGATCACATCAGCCATAAGTTTTTCTAGAAATCTACTGCTTTCTGATGTGATCCTCACTTTATAGAGAAGTAAAGCCTCATTCTTATGGCGAGTGATCGGGCTTTCAATGCATGTTCTTTCGCACTGTTTTCTCTTTTGAAAGCATAAACGATCTCCACTTTAAGTCACAGCTGACGTAAAGTAGTCTCAATTCTAAGCCATCTCTTTATTCTCCTTTTACTCAAACAAAATATAATATTATATTTTGATTTCGATTTATGCAACGAATCAAAAGAATTAAATAAATGTATGTTTTGTTTGATTCAATTCATTGTGTTTTTCAACATAAAAGCGAAAAACTCTCCATTTATTCAACAATTTATGCAAAAACTATAGAAAATAATTTTAATATTAATTTTCTTTGATTAGACTCTGAATGCCTTTAAGTAATAAATTTTTATTATCTCGTTATGGAATTAAAGGTAATAATCATCGCTTTAATGTTAATGCGATCATTAGCTCTGCCACTATTACTCATTTAACGAATATAATCAACAGTTTAGATCTGAAACACAATTTTCAGCCTTTTCTGAGCCTATACTCCAAATCACTATTTCTTATATAAAAGTCATTCCACTTTTTTTCCACTTTTTTCTTATATTTCACCCAAAATATAAGTCAATCGACTCTAAATGTCTAATAGTAGTAAACCTAAACTCTGTTCGTTTAGAACAGAAAAAGTAAATCAATTTTTCAATATTTAGTATGAACACAATATAAACAAGATCAAATTATAATCACTAGTGTTTCGCTAAATTAATTTGTTCGAGAAATATAGATTTGGGCCAAATTTTATTAATTTGTCAGAACCTTTGTTTCTATCAATATTTGATCAAAACTATAATTAGTTAATCAAATCAATGTTTTGTTAATCACCAAAAATCTTATAATTAAGGAAAATTCAGTTCATTAAGAAAAGGTGTAATTTAATTCTGTGCGAAAACAATTACTTCTGTGTCAGCAGTTTCTTAATTTTTTGTTGTTTGCGATCCAATCAGATATTGAGAGATAAACCAATTAATTAATTGGAAATTCCTTTAAGACTGGATTATATCGAATTGATTAATACAATATTAATGTTCTTGCTACATTCAAAATTACCGATAAATTATGATTAATTTAAAATTTTATGAACAAATGTAAGCCAAGGCTATCAGACAACTGAATATCAATCATTAGTTGTCGAATAAGTAATTATTCACCAAAAATGTTAAACAATAGAAACTAAATTCATTAAAATTAAATATTTATTAAGCGATTAATCAAATTTAAATTCAAATTTTATTATAAAATATTTAATTGAATCCAATAAACAAATGTTTGAATGAATGAAATCCAATGAAAAAAGAGTTTTGATTAATAAACTAATTTTGAGAAACCATTAATAATTGATTATAAGATCAAAATTGAAGATAAATTTTCAATAAGTAATGTTTGTTAGCGAGAAATTGAAAAAAATTGATAATTTATTGCTAAGAAAATCCTAATTTATTTAATGACTTTTATTAACCCTACAAAAAGTGAGGCCTATATTTGCCTTAAAATTACTTTTGATTAAAAATAAATGCGTTTCGAAATATTGTATTATTTTGTAATGAATTTAATGAATTATTTATTACTTATTGAATCCTTTTATTAAACTTAAATTATAATAGATTTAAGTACTTTTCTTTCATTTATAAATAGTTTATCAAAAAAGAGTTAAATTAAGGCTAAAATATCTAAAACATAGTCTGACAAATGGTTTTTAGCTCACGATCTCTAAGTTTACGCTAAAATAAAATCATAGGTTTCATGACTTTAAATAAGAACCTCTCAATTGATGTATAAAAAACAATAATTAATTGAAAATCAGATGTGAATCAAATTTTTTTAGAGACGAGAAGCTCTTCCAACACATCCTGTAATTATAGCGCTTTACTAACTGTTTTCAGTGTCTTTTCACGTATTATTTGTCAAAACCCTAATTATCTTTAATTCTTAATTTTTCAAAACTATTTTATCCGAAATAATCGTATTTTAATTCATTGCGAAAGCATTATATCTTAATCAAGTTATAATTCAGTATAATCTTGTAAACTCTTATATCTTGAATACCATCAATAATTTATAAAATTATATTATTATTTTAAATTGTATTTAAATATATTACAAATAAATCAAATGTCATATAATCAGAGGCATTGCAAACAAGAGATTCCCGGAAACCTTTCTCAGATCAAAATTATGCAAAATACTACCTTGCAAACACAAAGTAGCATTTTTGTGCAATTTTTTGCAGATTTTGAAGAAATATTGAAATTGTTAGTAATTGTTAGCTTTATTTATAAAAACTGAAAAAATAGCGTTTTAAAGATAAAATGCATTAATTACCCTAAAGTCCAATAGATAACCCGCCCGCGTGTATACCCCGCACCACTCAATTTATAACAATTTTTACAAACTTTTGGTAACCATAGATAACCCGCA
>JAQFZM010001677.1:0-16939 GCA_034695785.1 Galumna obvia | reverse complement strand
CCAAGATTAGGGTTCAGAGGGTTCACATAGATTACGCACAAAATGTATTCAAAAAGTGTATTCAATATCCATCGCTGGTTTTAAAGTATTCGTATTTAAAAAAATGAGTTATAATTAATAAATAAAAAGAAAGAATTGATTAAATATAATTAGGGAGCGGTGCTGTCAGTGGAAATCCATTTAACATCGATCGTGAATTTTTGGCCAAAGAATTATTATTCACTTCGTGTACAATGAATAGCATTCACGCGGTATCAGATCGTGACTATATCGCAGAATTTCTCTTTTGGTCGTCTCTAACAGTGACTCATTTCTCAAAATTAGCCGAAGATTTACTTATTTTTAGTTCTCAAGAATTTGGATTCGTTGAGATCTCTGAGTCTTTCAGTACCGGCAGTTCTTTAATGCCTCAAAAGAAAAATGCTGACAGTCTTGAACTAATTAGAGGCAAATCCGGGAGAGTTATTGGAAATGTAAGCCTTACCGACATTACAGCCATTAATCCCTGTTTTCAACTTTATTTAATCAAATTTAGTTGACGTCGTTTTTAGTAGTTCTCAAAGGAATTCCGAGTGCTTTCAATAAAGATCTTCAGGTAATGAAAAGTATTTGTTTGAATAAATCCTTTTATTTGATTAATTAAACTTAAATAATGATTAAAACAATTTTTAAACTTTAATTAAATTTTCGCCTAAAAGGAGGACAAAGAAGCGATGTTTGGCTCATTTGATACAATGAAAAGCATTATTCAAGTGTCGACCGGTGTTATCGATACTCTAAAAGTTTGTTTTAATCAATTTTATATAATATAATATAATTTCAAATTTTATTTATTAATTATTAAAAAAAAAGAGTCAATCATTTATTCGATATTTTTTCGTAAATTAATTGAAAACAAAATTATAAAAATTTTATATTTAGTTGAATCGAAGCAAATGTCTGGAGTCGTGCACCAGTTCTATGTTGGCCACAGATTTAGCAAATTATTTGGTTCGTAAAGGAGTGAGTAATTAGAGACTCAATTTTATTCATTAATTTTATAAAATAAATGTTATTTTTGAGGTTCCATTTCGTACATCTCATGAATTGGTCGGAACTGTTATTTCAAGCGCTGAAAGATTAGGCACTGAAATACATAACCTTTCGATTAATGTCTTAAAAGAGATTTCGTGAGTCTAAAGCATTTTTCATATCATATAAGAAACGAATTTTCATTTAGAAATCATTTCGAAGAAGATATCAAACAATTGTGGAATTTTGAAAATAGTGTCAATCAGTACACAGTCATAGGAGGGACTAGTCGTGTGACTGTTGCCCAACAAATTACTTTCCTTAAAGATTGGCTCAAAAGTCATGAATTTTAATTAAATTTTTAAAAATGTTTATTTCATTTCATTTTTTAAAAAAAATGTTTTTTATTAAAAACTGGGAATTATTTCTATTATTATTCACTAATTTGTCTTTAGTTATAATTTTAGTACATTTAATAAACAATTAATAATAATATTAATATTAAACACTAAAAATGAATTTTTGATGAAAAAGACAAACGACGGGCAGTTTAGCGGCTCTTATATTAATGTAATGTTTGGTATAATTAAAATATTGAGAAACGGGTTTCGCATTAAATAATATTTTTTAAAGTAAAAGAAGAAAAAACCCTAAATTTTATAACAATTTCTTAAAAAATTGATCGAAAACTTTATGTCGAATATTTGCTGCTTTTATGAGCGCTTCTGTCCATTCGTTGCAAACAAACAAATAAAACAAATAAATTAATTTAAAGTTAATTAATTAGAAGTCGACAAATAAAAAGGACAACAGAAGGTATGGCACAAAACACATAAATCACATCAATAGATATGCCATTTTGAGGTTTTAGTTGAGTGTCAATGAAGAGTTCATCCAATCATATCTTAAATCTTAAAAATATATACTTTTTATGTTAAAATATTGTCTATATTTGGTTTTTATCACAAAAAAAATCGTTTTTTACAAAAGAATGAGAAAACGAAAAAACAATTCAATATAAATGTATTATCACTGAATTGATTGCTATTAAAGCTATTTTCACTCAAGTGATGTGTTGGGGATCAACTGGTTTTTCTGTATCACTATTTTGATGGATGACATCAATATTATTGTCCAAATTATTTACATTATTATTGTTATTATTGTTTTTTTGTTTAATAAGACTATTTCTAATCGATTCTCTAATAGACATTAATTCTTGTTGTCTCGCATTCCAGTCCTCTTTATTTCTATTTATAAGTTTCATATTTTTTTCAACAAAATCATCGGGTTTTCCATAATTGGGAGGATTGGCGTTTGGGTCATAACCTAAAGTTGAGAGCATCGGAGCGACATTAGCCATATCTTTAACCACATCATCGGGAATATGTCCGACCCATTTGGACAGCGCTTCGATATTAATCGGTTTAATGACCTGATCTGTCGACCGCTCGAGTCTTAAATCAAAGTTTAAATAATTAGAAAAATAATAATCAAATGACAAATACTTTGATAATGAGATTCCATCCTTTCTGTTGACGAGAGTCTCGTGATGTAAGACTGACTCATTCCACGGAACGGTTAAAAATTTTAAAATTGTTTTCAACCAAACCTTAGGCTGAAGTACTAAATGTTCGTAATGTACGGGAAGACATACCGAAGGTCCCAATTGTTGGCACTGAAAGTGCTATTCAGACAATAAAAAATACCGATATTAGAAACAAAAAAAGCGAAGAGAATGGATACCATTGCAGACATGGCGGCGTTCCATTTCTTAAGGCATTGGCGAAAGTCTTTCAAATCGAAGCCCGAAATCGTGACCTAAAATTCGTATTTTTGCCGTTTATTTATATTTTGATTTATATTTTGATTTATATTTGAATGAATGTAATATAACGTACTTTTCTGCTAATAATTGAGTGAACGACTGCTCGACCGTCTCTTATCATAAAAATAAACTTTGAATTCGGGAATAAATATCTTAAATAAACGGCTGAACGCAGAGTAAAGGGATCTTTATTACAAAGGCGTTCGGCGGGCGGTCCGTGTTTTGCGATTATCTTTTAATAAATCAAAAGTAAAATAATTGATCGAAAGAAAACTTTTACCTCAAGAATAAAAGCTCCGACGGCTGAGTCCAGTACTTCAGCAGTAATACCGGCTTCAGATAAACGGCGGGATTCAAACGGAGCTTTCATTGGTTTGAATAAAATCAAATGTTTACTTAAAATTAGGTTATATTCATAAAATTAAGGCATATATCTATGAATAGGCAAAATACATGTATTATGTGAATCAAGATTAAAGTGAACATGCAAATAATGATTTATTGAATTTCTATTGAAATCTATTTTATGAATAATTTTTAAACAAATGTTAGTCACAATTGAAACAATTTTTCATGTAATGCATAAATAACTGTTTCAAATTAATCATGGTTATTTACAATGTATAATCTATTAGATTTTAATTAAAAAAAAACTCACAAAAGTCTAATGTATTTGTTATCAAGCTAGTTTTAATGAAACTTCATAGAGATCTAAAATTTAGATTCAAAATATTATTTAGTCTATTACTGCACACATCATATGGTGTGACTTTCAATTAAATTATGGTTAATGAAGAAAAGTTTTGCTAAATTAAAACATTTGTAGTAAAATATAAATCATAAAAGAGGTGTCTTTTTATATTAAAAATGGAGTCTTAGAATTATTGAGTTTTTACTTAATATATAACTGCAATAATTATTGGGATTAAACTTTAGATAATTAATATAAAACCCTATCTATTGATTAAAGCAATTTTCGTAAATTGTGTCAAATTGTGTCAATTTAGTCACTTTTTTAATCAAAATTCTTGTATACGTTAATATGAAATGATTAACACATAATCTTATTCAAATATAACATTACTTGAATGAGTAAGGAAATTATTTACAAAATATATATAAAGCAGTGCACTCTCCCAGATATAACTGTGAAAATACATGGACAATTTGTTCATAACTGGGAGAATTTTACAACTGGGAGAATCTACTGTATATAAAATGAACTTTTCTTATGATAAATTCCTCCTTCACTAAATTGACAGAAAGACCTCGATTAAAGTTTAGAATTTAAAAACAAAAATTTTTACATAAAATGATAAACTTATAACTTTTATTATTATTATTATTATATTAAATGATATAATAATTAAAAATTTAGAAAATGAAAGGTTAAGTGCATTACTTTAAATTACTTTAAAGATGTTTAAGTAATTTGAATACCTTTGAGCCATGACTGTCTAAAACCCAATAAACGAGGGATAACTCGTGTCTCTTCACCACATCTAATATCCGGGTGGGCGTCGAGAAGGACTCTAAGAAGAGTAGTACCACTTCTTGGCATTCCTCCGATAAATATTAGAGGCATATATCGATTGTATACAAATTTATGACTTTCACCGCTTTTCTCATCTTTACTGACAATAAAGCGCTAAAAATTTAAACAAAAATTATTTAATTATATATATAATCATCGATTGATTAAATGGTTATTAAAATGATTGAAAGTTTGAATTACTTTACAAAACTGTTGTTCATTCAATAATAATAATTTTTAAAATAGTTTTGAAAATATTAAATTAAATTTAAAAATAGAATTCATTTGAGATTAAAAATTAATTAAAAGATAAGATTCCTTTTAAAAGTCCTTCAAAAATAAAAGAAATATTTTCTATAAAAATTAGTGAAAGGATTTCAATGATTAAAAAATTATTGATCGAAGGATTCAACTTATAAGTAATATTACATTATATAAGTGCATAACTGGAGGTTAAAAGGTTTTCACTCAAATATTTTAGGATTATATAAGTTTATCCCAAAAGAGGTTATAAAGGGAGGAAAAGCAAGAGAAGATGTGCTTCTTTTTTTATTTAAGGCTTATTTGAAAGTTATTGTTATTAGCATAACATCCTTTCTTTGGTAACCAGTTTTAATAATCTTGGTGTTATTTTAATAACTACTCTTATTCATTAAAATATTAGTTTTTGTTTAACATGATAAAATTAATCTTATCTTGTTACAAAATTTTCCCTACTAATTTTATATAAACTTCAACTATTCTAGATAATTTTAGTGAAAACCTAATGAAAATGTATCCCACTCAAAAATAATGAAGGTTTAAGTAGGTTTACTCGGCTCTATATCCAACAATTGTAGATAAGGACAAAACTACCCCAAGTCACTTAAAACTTGATAGTTTTTGAATGGATCAAGATATTTTAAAACGGTTTTCAATAAATTGATTTAAAATAATTATAAAAAGTTTATAAAAAAATAATAATTTTTCATCATGATAAAATTATTTTCTGTTGATGTTAACATAAACTAATACTTTATTAAATTAATAGATACATTTTATAGAATTTCTCAAACATTTTATATATTTTTGATAGAGGAAAAGAGGCTCTTTAAAATGACACCAAGTTCATTAAAATAGGATAACAAACATAAGAGTTGTTAGTTTGAATAACCCGGTTGTGATCAAATATAATGATAATCTATTGCTTTAGAAATCTGGAAAATTTGATACCTTATTTATTTTGGGATATTTCAATTAAAGAAGTTAAAATATACAACTTTGTTGCTGGCCACTCTTATAATCTCTAATTATTCTTGTTCATTTTAGTGAAACCCTTTTTAAAATCTTTTGATCCATTCAAAAAATATCAGGGTATAAGTTATTTGGGGTAGTTATGTCCTTAACAATATATTGACACTTAATTTATTATCTTTTCGTTAATAGAATATTCGGAATAAAATTCAAAACAAATTAAAGATATATTTTTAACATCTAATGAATATTAAAACTCTTGAAAAAGAAATTTGTTTTTCTTTTCCCTTTAATTTTTTGATGGTTTCATCAAAAAGATTTCATTAGAGAATCCATTACTCGAATATAAGACTAAATTTTAGTCACTAAAAGTTAATTAGAATTTCAATAAACACTAAGAACTTGAGTTTTGAATATTTATTTTGTTTGAACGCATTTACAATTAATTAGTTTTAATATGAATTTCACTCAATTTTTAAATTAGAAGACAAATTGTTTCGATCAAAAGCATATGGAAGAAGAAGTAATAATTACTTTAATTAAAACCATTTGCTTTTAAATTTTTAGCAATCATTTAAACAAAGATTTATTTACAATGAAATGACGATAAAATATATTTTTCTATTTTTGTTCAAAACTCAAATTCAAAGACATTTAAAGAATTATATTAAGACTTATTGTAGACTTTTATATTAGGTTAACTTAAATCGAAAGAATTGTGTCACAATTGTGTCACTACATCTCCGAATGCCATTCAAATAAAATCAATTAAATTTTGTATCAATCAATTTATATTAAAGTCTAACCAAACAATATTTATATTAAACAAATGTTAGACATTAAAAATGATTTTAAGGTTATTAATAAATAAATAAATAAATATCTGTTTCATTTGTATCTGGGTATTTTTAATTGGAAAATTGAATTTTAAAAAGCATACTTATTCATTATTTAGAAAGTTTTAAAAAAGCTTCAAATATATATTCTTATACTTTTGTTTATATAATACTTTTTATGGCATTACTATATCTTATATAATTTTCAAGGAATTCGAATTTTACCTTAATTTTACCTTGTAACTTCTATTTGAAACAAATTTGTATTTAAAATTTTCTACAAAATTATAATTTAAAGTTTATGTCGTCAATATTTTCGGAGAACTGGAGTCGATTCGAAACAAGTTTTTTTTATATCACAAAAGTTTAGTTTTTTTTATTTCACGATTAAACTCTAACTTAACTCATAATTAATGATATGATTTTATGAATTTAAAAACTATGATTAAAATAAAAACTTTAATAATTAATTATTAAACATTTAATAAAAATATCGAAATGACTCGAATTTTAGACAAATGGGGAGTAAAGTGTTGGACACAACTCGTTTGCTCCTAATTATAAGTAATACTAATTGATATGAGAGCTAAAAGATGTTTACTAAAAGTTTTAATCAATAGAAAAGTTATGAAGAATTTGATTGAATTCATTTTTAATGCAAATTATATAATAATAAAAAAGCAAACCTCGGGTGCGATCCATTGGGATTGAGTGCTGTGCGACGCAAAACAAGTGGGAGAACTGAATTGATATATAAAACCAATGGCTAATAGACATAAAACTCCGAACAAAATATATCTTTTAAGAGCTCTTCCGCCCATATTTCACGATTTGTCACCAAATATTAAAACAATTGAAGTCTAATAAATTAAAGGATGAGTTTTGTTTGACATCACTTCTATTCGACAATCATTTTTGTGATCCACAAATCGTTAACACTCGGACAGCATTCTATCAATAATTTTAAAACAAATTTTAAAAATATTCTTCTTTTAAGAATTAAATCAATAAAATTATTTCTGAAGAAAATAAAAATTATTTTTTTATGATTTTTTGAGGAAAAAATCCTCAAAGGATTTACTTTCGGTTCAATTAAAATAATAGTTAGAAATTGTAAGTAATCGTTGAATTAAAAGAATTGTCTCAACTCTCGACGTGAGAATTGTACCAAAATTTCGATATATTAATGTTCACAAATAAAAGCGGAGGAAAAGCGTTAAAACTTTGTTATCAATTTCTAGAATAAATTCAATTGAGTAAAAGAGGACACAAAAGGGGCACAAAAGGGGCAAAAACGTGAATAACAGCTTTTATGAGAGAAATTAAGGATTTAGTGCCGCCTCTCGTCTAATATAGACTTTAATTTACAAATGTTTTCAAATGTTTTTTTTGTTATTAAGTTTAATATCATTTAATTTTCCCATTTATTAAAACAATCGGTAAAAATGGTTTTGTTTGATATAAGCGTTAAAACAATGAAATGTTTGAGTCGACAAAATCTTAAAATAACCCAATTTTTAAGAAGAGATTTAAGTACAAAAAATTGTGACTTTGATGTGATAGTTATCGGTGGCGGACACTCAGGTATTCATAGTATTGAAGACATTATTTTGACAATTAATTAATGAAAAGTATTTGAAAACAGGAGTAGAAGCTGTCGGTGGGGCCACTCGTATGAATGCAAATGTATTACTCGTAACGCATAAAACCCAAACAATTGGTTTATATTATTCATTGATTTTAAGAACAGATGTCTTTAATATAAATAATCATTTTTTAGGTGAAATGTCATGTAATCCAGCCTTTGGTGGTATAGGAAAAGGACATTTAATTAAAGAAATTGACGCAATGGATGGCATCTGCGCTAAAATATGCGGTTTGTGTTAACATAGTTTTCGTTAAATCTATTAATTTTAGAAAAAGAACTAAATTTAAGTTTTTTACCACAAATTTGAAAACAATTAAAACGAATTTTATTATTATTTTCTTTTAACTAAAATTATAGCACAAGAATTGTGTACTTATTTTCTAAGTTAAGATTCTATGAATTCTTTTACAATATTTTTGAATATAAAAACATTTGAAAACCCATTAATAGAAAATATTGGGAATAAAACCCAAAAAAAAAAATACTTTAATTTTTGGGATTAATTACAATATAATAATAAATTTATAAAATTAAAGGCCTTAAGTATTTCATTGATTAAGTTAAATCAATGCTTAACTTCAAGTTAACTTCAATGATATGAAATTTGTCAAAATTCTAACTAAAAGTTTATTTTAGACGTTTCAGGTATTCATTACAAAATTCTTAATAAAAGTAAAGGACCCGCAGTTTGGGTATGAGATTCACTTTACTTATTGAAAAACTAATGAAATGAAAATCCAGGGCTGGAGAGCACAGATAGACCGCTCGTTATTCAAAAAACATATGCAAAATAAAATAATTAATGAAACCCCAAATTTAACCATAAAATGCTGTTCAGTTGAAGATCTGATCATCACTAGAAATAAAGACGGATATGAATGCAATGGAATTATAACAAGTATTGAATTTTGTCCACAATTTAACTGTAGTTTAATTTTTACAAAATTATCTGAATGTTAAGGTGAGGGTCAACGCATTACCAGCAAAACAGTAGTTCTATCGACCGGTACTTTTTTAAGGGGACAAATCAATATCGGACTCAATACATATCCCGCCGGAAGAATAGGTATTCAAACATTAGTTCATTCGATAACTAAAAATTTGTCAATCATATGATAGGCGACGAACCGGCCATAGGTTTGGCTCAAACATTGGAAAACATAGGCTTTAAGATGGGAAGACTTAAAACGGGTCAGTCAGTCAGTACCAAAGATTTCAAATAATTCTTAACAGAAATTTATGTTTTGTGATAAGTATAGGAACTCCCCCTCGAATTGAAAGCGAAACAATAGATTACAGTAAACTATTGGCATCAGAAGCGGATCGACCGCCGCTACCCTTTTCTTTTATGAATGATAGGGTTTGGATACAAGTATTGAAACAAATATAAACCTTAGATTAAATTTTAATAGTATTTTGTGACAATAGGAAGACCAACAAAAACGAACCTGGCTTACACATACTAATGAAAAAGTTTCGCAATTGGTTTTTGATAACTTGCATTTGAGTCGACACATTAAAGAGGAAGTAAAAGGTCCTCGATATTGTCCTTCTATTGAATCGAAAATTGTAAAATTCAAAAATAGAAGTCATCAGATATGGCTCGAACCAGAGGGTGACCCTTAGCTAAACATAAATTTTATTATTTATAAACTTTAAATAATAGGTTTGGATTCAAATGTGATTTATCCAAACGGCATATCATGTACTTTACCCGAACCAATTCAGGAACAAATGATTCAATTGATTCCGGGTCTGGAAAGGGCTAAAATGCTTAAACCCGGTTATGGGGTTGAATACGATTACATCGATCCGCGACAATTGAAACCAACTCTCGAAACACTTTTAGTCGATAATCTATTTATGTCGGGACAGATCAACGGTACTACAGGTTATGAAGAGGCGGCCGCTCAGGGAATAGTAGCCGGCATTAATGCCGCGGCCAAATGCCTTAATAAAGAGCCGCTAATTATGAGTAGAACTGACTCTTATATCGGAGTTCTTATCGACGACTTAACGACTTTAGGCACAGAAGAGCCCTACAGAATGTTTACGAGTAGATCAGAATTCAGACTAATGTTAAGACCCGATAACGCAGACCTCAGACTCACTCAAAAAGGTTTGGGTTTTAATTTAAGAAATACTCAAAAATTTAAAAAATTAACTCATTTTTATTTATTAAAAGGTTATGAAATGGGTTTTGTCTCTCAAAAACGTTACGAAAAATTTTGTGAAACTAAAAAAGTATTGGAAGAATGCGAACACTTCTTAAAATCAATTTCTCAACCGCTGTCCAAATGGAGGAATGACCTCAAAATTAATTGCGATTCAAAGACTGCAACCATTAAAAAGTAGTTTAATTGGTTCACATATTTCTTCAATTAATTTTCGCTTTTATTTTAGTGGTTTTGAAATGTTGTCATTAACTGATTGTTCGGTCGAACAAATGGTTGATTTCTTTTCGGATCAGTTAAAAGTTATAAAAGATAATAATATACTAAAAGCAAGACTTAAATGCGAGGGTTTGTATCACTTAATTTCTTTATTAATTTAATTGAAACCATTGTTTGATACTCTTTGACAGCACTCTATGAACGGTTCGAAAGCGAACAAAAAGATTTGGTCGAAGAAATTAAAAGAGAAGAAATGCTTGAAATTAGTGGTGATTTCGATTATTTTAATACTAATATAGTTTTGAGTGAAGAAGTCCGACAAACTCTCGACAAATATCGGCCCAAAACTGTATTTAATGATAACATTGAAAGCAGGGATAGCGAAAGGGGGGTATTCCGGAATAACCCATACGAGGCAAAATTTTCAAAATACCCCCCAGGAGTTTGGGACCCTTAACATTAGCGTCTATGGACAGACACTAAGTCTGTTGGCATTTTTTGGTCTAAATATACCCCCCCTTAGGACACGATCCTTTCGCCATCCCTGCATTGAAAGTATAGCTAATAATACCTCATAATATGTTTGAAACAGATCTCCGCCGCAAAACGCATTCCAGGAGTGACTCCGGCGGCTGTCGTCGCGATTTTATATTATTTAAAGCGTTTAAACAAATCAATAGTTTTATCACAAAATTAAATAAAAGTGTATCGAAAGTGAGTCTATTTATTAATATTCGTCTAATTATTAATAAAGAGTTGGAAACCCATCCACGACCACAACACGAAGAATAGAGTCACCGGAACTGAAACAGGAATCAAAAGTAAGTAATAAATGAAGTCTTCGTCCATATCTTCAAACATTCAATATTTTGAGTCAATTATCACTTAATTAATACTCAAATGTAATCAAAACTATTATTAAATGTCTAAATGTCTGACAATTTGTTTAATTTAAGTCAAATGAACCACAAATTCAAAGAATATTTTACTTGACTTCCAAATCGACACAAATTTGAGAAATTGTGGCGAAATTGACGTAAATTTGCTTCAAATCAATGCGTGAAACGAATCGAGAGTAGAATCGCTTCAAATCACTTGAATTGAGTCACAAATACTATAAATTAAATAATTATTAATAAAAAGTTAATAAAAACACTTTTCAATCAATTTTTGAGTAATGATTGAAAAATTATTGAATTTCAACCACTAATTAAGTAGAGGTGTTCGCAGTCGTGGGTCACAACTTGTGACGAGACGTCAATTGTTCACAAAACAAACAAAAATGTTTTATCGGTTCTACTCTTTCGACACAATAATTGTGTTCACAATAGCGTTCATTCAACCATTCATTCAACCATTCCTTAAGATATTTCCTTAATTGAGTTCATTACAAAAAAAATGATCCAAAACTCTTCACATTTCTCTTTACTTTTTTCAAACAAAAATAAATTTAAAACAATACAATAAAAGGCGAATATAACTACTGATTAGTTTATAAATGTATTAAATATACATATTTTTCATTACTTTTATAATAAAAGTTTTATTTAATCATTAATTGGAGTTTTAATTTATAATTTAAAATAAAATTTAGATTTGAATGTATTGAATGTATTGGAAAATAAATAAAAAAGTTCCCATTATTTGAATACAAAAAATTTTGTTTTCAAATATTTTTTTAAATTTTGTGTTAAATTAGAAATTATGGCAATAAATAAATTAATAAAATTAATAATAAATTAAAGAATAGTTTCAATACATTTAAGAAAATGTCTCTCGAATTCCTTTTCAGAGAATCGGTCGACACTTTCTCGCGATTTAATACGAATTGTATTCATTTGGTTTGAGTCTAATTTAACGATTTTGAGAAGAATTTGTCCGAAATCGTGTGGATTAGAGGCTAGAAATCCATTTTCTTCGTTATTAATTATATCCATTTTAGGTCCACCGGAGGAATGGGCTAAAGTGATGAGTCCGGCGGCCAACAACTCGACGACTCCAATACCGAAGTGTTCGTTAATCATTGTATGCAAACCAATACCCGATTCTTCCACTATTTGTTTGAGTTCATTGAAAGGAATGTTTATTTTGAAGTCGACTTTATTTTCAATTTCTAAGGTTTGAGTAATTGTTTGTAATTCTTGGACTCTAAGTTCATCGTTTCTGTCCCGACAGCTCCCAATTATTATTAATTTTGTCAAATCAGTTGACTTTTCCTCTTCTTTGAGTAAATCAATGAATTGTTTGAATGCTTTTAATTGTAAGCTATGATTCTTTTCGGGTCTGATTTGTCCGATAGAAACGATTTGATAATTATTTTTATTTTTTAAAGAAAGTTCTTTGAACTGATCTGTACTACAGGGAGGGTATACTCTATGGGTCGGACACTTCCAAATGTGTTGAATGTGTTGTTGAGTCCAACTGGAATTAGTCATAACAACATCTGCCAAACGGCCGACCACTCCATACAAATATGCGAACACTTTATAATAGAGAAGTTTAGCTCCGGTCAGAACACGACTATTACTAATAAAACGTCTGTTATTATAAGTGGTTATAGTGTTGGACACAACTGACAACATATCAGTACTAATTGTCGGAAAGTGTACGTAAGCACCGATACGACATTTACCCAAATATTTGAAAACAGGAAAAATAAAGGCATAACCCATACTATCGATTAAAACGTTTGGAACACATTTATAAATGGCTTCAAAGGCTAAACCAATGGACCCAAGACTTTGTCCTAAAAGAGTGAATATCGGATACAATTCGGCCGAAACTAATTGACGTCTCTTTAAGTAAATGAAATCAATTCTAAAATTTAAATCGATTTGAAAACTTGTTTTGACTTTTGAAACAATTTCTTGAGGTTTTGCCAAACAATCGCCTAAATATACAAATATTAGTTTTTTTTTAAAAAAGAAATTTAGTAAAAACCTGTAAAAACGACAAAATGATTGTCAGGATATTTGTTGTGAAGTGCTTTAAGAGCGACCCAAAGAACTCTTTCTCCGCCACCGCCTGAGTTACAAAACGGGTGGAAAAATGCTATAATTTTTGTGTCATCTCTCAAACCAAGTCTTTTGCGATATGTTTTGTCTCTTAACTTAATTATATATTTTAATACTAAAAATATTAAAACAATTGGAGTAAATAAAAGTAAAATAAATTTTAAAGAAAACATATTTTTGTTATAAAAAGTATGAAAACGATGTCATTATTTGTTCAAAATTATAGTTAAAGACCTCTAATCAAACATTTAATGCAATGACGTAAACATAAGGAGAGTAAACATCAAATGTTTTGATTCAAAACATTTCAATTCATTTATATTTTATTTTCATTTTTAAAAACAATTTTCTTGACTTTAATTAAAGAGTATTTTAAAATTATTTAAAGTTATATTAAATATTTCCTAATTTTGTTTAAGAGTTGAGGAATATCTATGAATTGGCTATGAATTTACTAGATGATAATGTGTTTTATAGACTTCTTTTGGTAAGAATTGCGTCAATCTATTGATTGATTTTCAATCTTTCAAATAATTGTTGAATTGAAAGATGAAATTACTTTTGAAAAACAGGATAAATATCGGAAGCGTTACAATGAGGCCACAAAAAAATGTTATACAATTTGTATTCCAATTAATGAAAGCTATGAATTAAATGTAATAAACGATAAATTCATGAGCGCTCATATTCTCAAGAAGTCACCATATCTTAAAGGGTTACCATTTTTTAAAGAATATTTAGATATTAATTTGAATTAATTTACAGACATTTTGTGGCCGCAAATAATAAACACAATTTTGATGTTGAAATTGATGGTCAATGGCTTAAAGTGGTCAGAGGTTTGCTTTTAATATACTTTTTATCGATTTATTTGTTAATCATTTTATTTATAGATTTTGGAGAAAAAAATTCTCAAAAAATTCAGATATTATGCGATGAAATCGCTTACAATAGCGTAGGTTTTCATCAAAACTTTAATAAAATTTGTAATAAAATATTTGATTGCTATGAATAGGAAAACAAAGAGTACCGAATCATTATTTGCGAAAACCCTTTAATCAATTCGAGTAACAGAAAATTGAATTACGAGTCAAGTAATTCATTTATGGAAAAGACTTCACTGATTACTTTTGATGAGTGAGTCATTCAGTCATTCACTTATATTTTGTTAATAAAATTTGTTTCAATTATTCTTCGATTCAATTCTTGTAAAAGTTGTCAGAATTTTTTGCGCGAAATATCTATTGATTTAACCGATTCTTTGAGATCTAAAGTCGAACAATTAATGTCTACTTCACCAGAAAGTATTGAAGAGATGACACACAAAATCAAATCAATTATCGATTTTGGAATCAAAGTATATCCGATTTTGTTTGCATTTAATTATAATATAAATTCTTATAATTATTTTTAAAGGATTTTAAAAGCATTCGTTCGCTCGAAAAATACAAAAACATTTCATATTTAGAGTCTGCGATCGAAAGGTTTGAATTACTTTTTATTTGTTTTTTATAAAAAATAATAATTAAATGAAATTTTACATTAAGTTATGTAATCGGTTTGAGTGATAACAAACTATTTTTGGCCATTAATTCTCGATTTGGAAAAGAAGACGAATCACTTTATAAGAAATTTATTGATTTAAATAAACGAAACATAAATCCTCTGGAATTTGGGGCTCAAAATGCTTTTGAAAATTTCTCAATAAATTCATCGATAATCGAAGAATTATCTCAATTGGAAAAGAAGACGACACCACTCGAGAAACTGTTTTGTTTACGAAAGACATTAGATTTTATTAGCGAACAAATGACTAATTCTGTTAAATATTATCCTTTGAAAGCAAACTCTGATCCGATTTGTATTATGTCCGACGACTTAATCGCAACCGTTATCTGTGTTTTGACTTCAGTCAAACCAAAACATTTTGAGAGTGAAATCAATTTCATTCAAACTTTTAGTTGGAATTTACCGCAAACCAATGAATTCGCCTATTCTTTAGTGACCTTCGAAGTCGCCAAAGAGTTTATCAAAAGTTATAATTTCTCTCAAAATAAATCAGATAAGTGTCCAAAAAAGGAGGTCAACAAAAATGTAAAGAAAAACACTGAAAGCGTTCAGAGCTGTTCAATGCCTTCTCATTCAACTAATTTCTTAACCTTTGATCGCGAATTAGAGGATATTTCACGAATGATCGACAAATCAAACATAAATTTAGATACAAAACAAAGAACAACAAATAAAATGCAATCAAATGATGAATTGGGGTAAACAACATCTCAAATGTCGAAACTTTTGTTCGACATTTAATAAATATTTAAAATATATTTAATCTTTTTTTATTTCAGAGAATTTTTAGGTTCATTGAGTCAGCAATCTAAATTTTCTGTTGGAATTGGGAAACAATTTTAATTTTTATTAACTTTTTATATAAATAAAAATCAGTTAAAACTAATTTAAATGATATAATTGTCTTTTCTTTGAAAATATCTCATCTGTGCTTCAGTAAAGACATCTCCGACTGTTCTTTTTGTAAATAATTTTAATAAAAGTTCTCTTTTATCTATTTTTTTAGTCTTATTTTTATTCATTTCTTGAGTCAATTCATTATTTGTTTCATTTTTCTCTTCAGAAAAAGAATTCTCTTTTGAATCAAAACTTTTATTTAAATTTTGTTCATTTGTTTCACTATTCCTTATCTGAGAATTGGACTCTACTTTTGTTTCTAACCTTTGATTAACATTTTCCTCGATTTTTGGTTTACTTCTTTCGGGGGATTCATTCGAAGACTCTTCTGAAGAACTTCTTCTTCTTCTGAACTGTCGTTTAAGCTTTTGTTTTGGAATAACTTTTGCTATTTTTTCATTGATTTCTTGGTTAACTTCATCGACGTCTTCATCGACGGATTCATTATTTGGCGGATTTGTCTCAATAACTGGAGTTTCCTTTTGTGAAGAATTGCTATTATTGTAGAGATTGCGATAAAAACCGGACAAATCCTTTTGTTTTCTTACGTCTAATAAGTCTAAATTAAAATTCAATTAATATTTTTTTCTAAAATAATGTTTAATACCTTCGATGGCGACCTCTCTTTTTTCTGCCTCATCTGCGGCTTTCATTTCATTCAACTTTTCTTTATAAGCATTTGTAACGAACTGTTCCTTATCTTGAAATTGATTTCCCTCTTCTTCTCTTTCTTTTTGTATTTTCCGCTCAATTCTTCTCTCGTTTTCTTTTTTTCTGTTATAGGCTGTACACTCGTGAGATTGAGATTTCAAGGGTATATCAAAAATTTGAAAAAAAATACGCGCAAACCCTAATAACACAGTTTCAACTGTCAAATTACTTACTTTTTAACTTCTATGTTTATTAAATAAGTATTTAATGATTTGTTTTTTGTTTAAATCGATTAGATTTTTGATTAAATAAAATTTGTTTTAAA
>JAQFZM010001676.1:0-16946 GCA_034695785.1 Galumna obvia | reverse complement strand
AGGGTTAAATTATAATAGTTATCAATAAAATCAAATTGAATTAAATCATTATATTTTTCATTTTCTTTTATCAATTCGTTGTTAACAGAATTTTGTTTATTCAATGCTAAAACAAAATATGTTGTAATATTAAGTAATTTAGCTTGGTTTGCCCAAGTTTTTCTTATAGCATTCCTTTTTTTATAATATATCCCGGTTGATTCAGCCGATGACAATATAAAGATAGCGATTCTTTGATTTGTTGGACATGATTTTTGATCAATAATTACATTATTTGTTAAATTTAGTTCGTCTTTATCATGGTAATATTTCTTTAAAACTTCACTTTTATTTGTTTTGTTTATTTTAATTTCAAAATAATTATTTGTCATTGAATTTGTTGAATTTAGTTCATCTTTACCATGGTGATATTTTTCTTTAATTTTACTTTTTTGAAATAAATCTCCTTGATTATTCTTGTAATTAATTAATGAGGAAATTTTTGTTTTAGATGTTAAATAAATTTCCTTATTTTGGATAACATTTAGATTTAATTCAATAACTATTGAATGATTAAAATTTTGTGGTTCGATGTAATGGAATCTTTTAAAAACTAAAAAATTCTCATTTAATATGAATAACACAAATATAGTCACAACAAAAGTTAAAAAATATAAACGAAATGATCTCATTTTGTTAAATATTATATATTTAATTAAAAATGAAAATTTCTAAATTATTTAACTACAATTTGATATTTTTAAATATTGAAATATTTACTTGGTTGAACTAATTTTTCTATAAGCATTAAATGTAAAATTCATATTTATGGTATTATCTCTGGTTTACACATATTTTAGTTTTCTAATTAACTTATAATAATTGTCTAACAGTTCTAAAAAATTCAAGTATTTATTGAAATACTTGATAGATAAAGTTTATCTAGAATCATAAAAGTATTGTCAGCTCATATTCTTAGAAATTTTTAAATTTGTTAGAAAAAAGATGCTAGTACTTATAGCTATACTGTATTCTAAAGCCGTGAGGTTTTTTATAGAACATAGGTATAAAATATTTTATTATAATTATATTGTATAAACCTATCATGCTCATTCATTAACCATATGAATAGCTTTAATGAGCTTGCACATATCACAAAGCATACGCACTAAATATGTACTAAAAATTGCACTTAAAAACATCACTGTTCTAAAGTATTATTCTAATATTATGTGCTAATATTAAATACCAAAGGCTATTGTTAATAACACATCTGTATATAATGTTTAAACCGATCGAAACTAATTATAATAAAGTTATGTTCTCTTTTAATTCTTTGAGGGACATTCGTAAACAAAAATTGCTCTAGTTGAATTTTCAAAATATAATTGCTCAATAAATTCAAAAAAAAGTTATTGTTGTAGTAATTTTTTTGCTTGGGACTAAACTTTTCTCTACATAATATTTTTAATTGAATGAGTTTCTATGTTTTTTCCATGATATTTAATCAGCGTATAGACATAGACAATGTTTATACGCTGATTAAATATCACCAAGATGATATATTGTGATTGTTTGTGTTTTGATGGTTTGTTTATAGTGTTAATTCAAGGTTTCTATAATGGGATTAATTTAAAATAATTGTTTTTTAAATGATTTAACATTTAATTCAATTCATTATATAAAAATAAAAACTTTCATACACCTAGTGATGTCTATAAAGATATATAGTTTCAGCATATACATCATTCCAGGTTTATTTTGCTAATTTTTCCTATTCCTTGAGATGTATTATAATAGCTTTTAGTCATTCCTTATATAATAGAGTTTTCTATTAAATTAAATGCCATTAAAATAGACAAAAATGATTAGATATATTTTTTTGCAGATAAGGCCTAAAATAGTTCTGAATCACCAAGCAAATATGTTTATTAAATCAAAAAGGTATTAAACTTAATATTAGTCCTGTCTAGCAATATGTTAGTTTAAGTATAATTAAAATAAACTTTATATTATTTATACTTGAACAATATATAAAGCGATTTTCATATTTCCTTAGGTAAACAAACCAAAGCATAGGCTTTTGTACACAACAATCGTAACGAATTTTTGGAGGGGCAACGAACCCCTTTTAAAGCCAATCTTCAAACAAAGCAGTTAAAACCCTTCTTAAAATCCATTGCGATTGTTGCGTACAAAAGCCAATGCTTTGGTTTGTTTACCTCAGGAAATATGAAAATCGCTTTAATTAATGTTAAGATTTGACCAAAAAATACGTATTAATTAAAAATACGTAAATTAAGTGGACTCTGATTGGTTGAAGCCGACGATAATAAGAGCCAATCAAAACAAATGGAATAAAAATTAAAAAAGTGTTTGTCATTAGAGACTAATGATTAGTCTCTCAATTGAATTATAAATGAATTTAAAGACATTTAAACAAAATTTAAGTTAATTTAAGTTAAATTCAATTAAATTTAGTGATAATTAATTGAAAAATCTTTGAGTCTTTGAGTCTATAATAAAGTGTTTTCAGAGAAACAATTAATTGAAAACAATTGTCTTCGGAATCGAGTTATGATTAAATCCTATGATTTCATTGATATGAATCCATTTGAAGAGATATCTACTGACGGACACACTATTTGGCAGTTGTCTAACTTTGAGGACACAATACCACCACTCATACCATTGAATGAAATGAGTCTTCAATTAGATCAAACTCTGGACACATCAATAGATCAACAAATGGACACAACAGTTGATACCATTGACACCATTGACTTACAACCCGTTAACATATCAGAAGATCAGATCCACTGTTCGTTCGCTTCTGGAGATTATTCCGATTTGTGGCAAATATCACACAAATCACAGACTATACCACAAACTAAAACACAGAATAAGACTAAAAAGAAAGTGAGAGTGAATTCATTGCACCCAAAGTCTAATTTAATGCGTTTTCCGGAAAAGTTGTGGCGAATCGTAAGTGAGTGCAAAACGGGTGCCATTAAGTGGTCTGAAGACGGACTCTCTATTCATATAAATTACAATTTGTTTCAAAAGGATTACTTAAGCGATGGTTTAAAGTACTTTAAGACAAAAAACATGACATCATTTGTACGTCAATTGAATTTATACGGATTTCACAAAATTGGCTTCAAATCAAAAAAGAGGGCCAACACTAACACTACTCTTTCAACGATTCAAATGAGTTCCTCTCGTTTTAACGAAAACAAACAAATACTTAATATTAATCCATATTTTATATCAAATTTGATCCCAAATAATGAGAAGGAATGCCATGAATTTAAGTGTGAATTCTTTGTTCGCGACCACAAAGAGTTCTTAGAGAACATCAAAAGAAAATATCCAAATCATCCAAACGATGAAAACTCGACTCAAAAAAGTTATAAAATGGGAAAAACATCAAAAAAATTGCGAAACAAAAACGGAGACAAAGAATCAGAAGTTTCGGCCAAAAACTTAATTCAAGTCTCGTTTGAAAACAATTCATGTTTTAATGACTCGAATAATGGACTCTTTTGCTTAGAAATCGATTCTATTATCCAAACCTCTGAACAAATTATTTAAATATTATTTATTATTTGAGTGAAAAAACCTTTTTGTTAAACGTTTATAAATATTTGATATTATTTATACTTCGGGTAAATATCTTTTCATTAATTCTCGTTATTATTTAACTTATTATTAGTTCACTAATTGTTTTCAATTTGTTTCAATTGTTTAGAATTTTATTCAAAGTTTAAGTCGTAATTTAAAGTTATTGTCTGTAATTAACTTATAGTTTAAAATATTGTTATTTTTCTTAAATGTATCATAACTTTCATAGAATTATAGAATAAAACTTAATTTAATTAACGATATATTTTTCTTATATTTTAATCAAATATAGATTTTATTTTATTTTTCTATTTTATGCACTTTTTTGTAAACTTTTGATTTTTTAACTCTTATTGAGAAATGCCTTAAATTTTGAACTTAAATTCATTTTTATGGAAATGCATTTAAAAATCAAGAAATAAAATACAAGTCTCTTCTCTTTTCATTTGAATTCTTATTTTCAGTAAATTCTTTACTTTTTGTCACATTTTTATGTTTAAGAGAAACAAAATTTATTGTTTGAATAATCGCTTTGAGTTCTCAACACTTTTTCATAATATTAAGAGAATTTTCAATTATATTAAGACTATATTTTAAAGGTTTTTATTCTAAAGAGTCGGCACTGAATTCTATTCACAAAAACAGAATAAAGAAAAGTCTTTTAAATACAGGAATAGAGGAATGTGTGGAGTCTATTGAAGATAGAGATCAATGTCCACAATTGGGTTATCGTCTAAATATTTGACTTAAAGGCATCACAAGTATTGCCTTTTGGCAGAATAACCACTATAACCATAACTATAACTAATTATCATTTACTAATTCATGTGATTCATGTGAAGAGTCATTGAAAGCAAAAATTATGTTTTAAGAGAAATGTTTGAGTAATTACTCTAAAGTTTCGACTCTAAACTCTTATCTAATGTTTATTTTATTTGTATTTCAATCAAATAATTCTTATTTTCATTAAAAATAAATAAATTATTGAAAGTATTTCTGATTATAATTTAAATCGAAATTCAATTAAATGAGAGATGAGATGTGAGGAAAGACATGGAAAAGTTGGTCACGCGATAGAGATAGCGATAGACATTCATTTGGGTAATGCCATCAAATGCAATGCAATGCAATGGACTCAAGTAAAGGGATTTTCTTATTTAGTGATAATACTTTTCATTTCGAGTATAATAACAAATGAATTCTATTGAAAATAAATACCCTTTTCTCGTCGTTTTGATATGCCTTCGGAGGGGCTATAATGTTAAGTGGATTTTCAGTGTCGTCCTCATATTTTTCCTGAGCCCAGTCCTCATCGATTTCAACGAACGGCACTTCTCCTATCATTGCATTTCAATCATTGTATTAAAAGAGAGTTCGTGTCTTTGCAGACATTTATTACATACCGGTTCCCACTTTCGTGAAGTAGTGAACGCAAGCGAACTCTAATAGAGTGAAGACCACAAATAAAAAGCACATAATTGTAAACCAATCCAATGCCGTCGCATAACTTTAATTAAAGGAAACACATAATTGCATACAATAAATGACAACAGTTTTCAAACCCGATTTCAATCTATAATCTATTGTAAGACATACCTGACTCGAGGTAAGTCACTTCTCGAGTCCAAACCAAATGTCGAAAGAGTGAGAACTGCGGTAACGCCTAATGAAAAAGTTTAAGAGAAACAAATCAAACTTTTTTCTTATCTAAGAAACGAATCCATTATTTCTTTAAAGAATAGATAAATACTGAGAATATATACAATCAATACATTAAATAAACAATTAATGGAAGCACTGAATGACCCCTTTCTTTGTTTACATCAAATCATATTTAATTTCAATTCATTTATTAGTTTTGTATTAAATATTGGAACTCAAATACTAAATCCATTGAAGCGTTGAATAAAATTTGAATAAAGAGCTTAAAATACAGTTCAAAGTTTGCAGAAGTTTTACATAAAATTCTGTTCATTCATTTCATACAGAATTTGTGTAATCACTGCCTAAAGAATAGTATTGTTTTTTGTGATAATACTCTCTTCTATAATAAACCAACAATTTTATGGTTATTTGAGATTTTGTTTTGTTTTGATTCTTAGAATTATATTCACTTCTTTAGAGTCGGTTTTAATTAAAATTTATGACATAATATTCAGAAAATGTTTATTAAAAACTGTTTATGACTTTAAGTTTACTTTGAATTGAAAACTCAAGAATTCAGTTGTGATTCAGAGAGAAATTTAATCAAATGTTTAATAAAAATGTTTTCACAAAAATTACTTCGATATAAGACTTTTTTGATTAAATTTTTGAAAATCAAAACTCAATTCTTAAGTCTTCAAAGTTAATATGCAAAACAAATATACATTTGAACAAGGTACTTCAATAGAGATTTTAGACTCTTTTTTATTATTATTTAAAATCAAATGATTATTATATTCATTCAAAAAAATGTTTATTCAGTATATTATCAAAAAATGAATTTTAGTTTGTTTTCAATTCTAATGTTTTCAAAAGATTTTTTTCAAATGATATCAAAACAAATCTAAAGATAAAATTAAGAAAAGATAAGAGACTCACCCAACCCGACCCGGTCTGTACCAATTAAATGGTGAAAAGGATAAATGAAAATGAGTTTGGGCAGTCAATTATGAAAAGTAAGAACAAGAGAATGCATTTGAGGCATACCTGCAGTGGCTTCTCTGCAATACAAACATTTAGTGTTAGCATTATTTGCACAGAAATTCAATTTAATGACAATTGAGAACCTATTTATCCAAAAAGAGACCCACGAAAGGACAACAATGAGTGAACAGGGAACATATATCTGTATCAGGAAATAACCCACGTGTCGACGCAAATTAAAATTAACTTGCAACATTGAATAATTGCCTAAATAAACATAAAACTCATTAAATTATATAAATGAGAAGAACTTAGTATTAAACCTCTTTTGAATCTAACGGTTCCGTTCCTACATTTTTTGGACAACAAATCGAATTGGGAGAGAGTAAAGTCATTGTTACTAAAAATAACTGGAATTTCATCCCAACTGTAGAGCACCTGATCATCTGGATAACCATCTGATGCCAGTTTAAGAAAAATGTTTTTCAAAAGAAAAGAGAATTTATTTTAACAAATATTGACATCTATTTGAAAAGTGTATTGAAGTGGACTATGAATTGACTCACAACTGCCGAAAATGAGTGGACAACTGAAACGAAAATAATAGACAATAAGTATTTGTTTGAATATGTTTTTTCTTTGATATATTGAAAGCTCAGCATTTATTGAGTACTGGCCTCTGTTTATCCATAGGAAAGTGGTGTAACTCCATTGGACACAACGATTTGATGGTTAGTCTGTAATATATTTAGAATTTGATTATATGTATCGATAAGAAGAGACTCAGCAGTCGATTGATTCTTAAGGATTTGTGCGCTCATGTCTTTCAATAATGAGTACTTCAGTCATACGTTTATTTCCAATGAGAAAATAAATCTATTATTTAGTCGAATGACTTCTCTCTATGTATTTCTCTTCAAAAGAAGAAAATCTCGAATTCAATTCAAAAGAAGTATATATTCCTCTAATATTTGATAACATTATTAAAATTTAAACAATAATTGAAAACCAGAAAAAAATGAAAAATACATTTTTAGATACTATTATAAAATGAAAAGTTTTGTATTCAAGAATTCCAATGAAAGGCCCGAAAGGTATAAAAATTTGATTTAAATTCAAAAATAAATTTCAGCGAATAACTAATGAATTGCTATAATAAGTGTTAATAATATATAAATCAAAGTTAGGGTCACTTCTGTCAAATGATAAGCCATTCTATTATTGGTTTAAACCTGAGGGCATCCATTGGCCAAACAAATAACATAAAGTCAAACATTAAATTGACTTTTGCTCTGATAAATGACTCAATGACTCAAAATTCATTGATTTCAAGCGATTCAATAAACACTTCACTATTTTTTCTTCTTTGACTTTAAATTTCTTTTTTTTATTTCTCAAAAAACAAAACTCAAAATAATTGAATACCTCATAGAATAAAGGACTCCACCGTCTTGATAGATACGCACGAATTTATTGGGGCGGGTAATCGTGTGCAGATGTGAACCCTTCCCCGTATGGAAGTATGTGTCCGGCTTTGAAGAAAAGTTAAATTTTTTGTTTTTAAATATTTTCATTTCATTTAAAGAGAAAAGACTTTTGTTTAGATAAACTATTTTTTTGTTTTTGTTTTTCTAATAAGAAATTCAATTAATGATAAATCGACTTTTAATTCAGTAGTGGTCATACTTTCCATATTTTATCAAGCATGTTTATATTAAGGCTCAAGAACTCTGAAGGACCGGAAAATTCCAACCTCTTATCCAACCATTTCTGACGAAAATAACAGTCCAATGAGTACTCCTATTGAAACAAAGTTTTCCAATTAACTCACATTAGATATAAAACAAATAGTTTGTTGGCCAATGCCATTGCCTTGCTCAAATTGAACAAACATTGAGTAATTAAACGAAATAAATAGGAATTATTGATGAAATGTTATCTCTCATCGATGAACACAATCACGAACACAGAATTTAATTTAATTAATGGATAATAAAAATCAAATAATCAATAAAAGGCTTTGACTCAAACGCTTTGACTTATTTTCTCATTTCATGAATAATCTATTCTTATGTCGAAAAAAATTAAAGTTTATCTAAAAATCATTTTTTGATTAATTGAAGCAAATATTAAATGTTAGGTATAATTACTAACAATTTATCAAATAATTTGACGGATTATTGCAATCACTTAAAAGTCATAAAAACTGATAATTTATATTCAAAGCTATTAATAGTTTAAAATATAAGTCAATTTATAACAATTGTAGCCAATATTTCATATAAAATTCGAGAAAAGTTTCAAAAAAAATTATTGAAATATAATATTGAAAAACTGTTAACAATATGTGGTTTCCTATCATTTATTTAAATAAAATTCTTCGAAATATTGTAATTGAATTTCAAAGTTATTTTCTATAAAATAAATTATATATAAAAAGATTTTAGTGAAAAAATAGAAAATATTTAAGAGCTGAAGGGAAAGGCATACCATATCGAGCTCAGAGATGGGTCCCATACTTCTAATTTCCAGGTTTGAAGTAATTACTGCTTGAGGTCCTAAAGTGTAATTTCAAAAGTTTTATGACTTTAAATCTATTTTTAAATTTATAAATGAAATAAAAGCGAATTTAGAGTAAATATTTAATAAGTGGTGTCGACTCACAAATTCATTTTCAGATATAATTAGACGAAAAGTGTTTGATATCAAATTTCTAACAAATGGTTACCTCCATGTCCTGGTCTTTGATTTCGGTCGTAATCAACTAATAAATCTCCTAGAATAATCGTTACTTTTTTGCTGATTTCCAAAGATTTAGACTTAGCTGTAGAGCCACTGTTTGATTGTAAGTTCTCTGGAGTTTTGGACATCTTGTGTGACATTAGTGGCTGAGGCGACGGTAAATAATGTCCTTTTACTCTAATACCGCTTTTGTTCTTAAATTCAATCTCTTCTTCTCTTTTGTAAATATAATCATTAGTTCTGTTCATTAAATATTGTTTGTCATAAATTCTGTAATTCTTGTCCAAACTCTCCAAAACCGGAACCGTTGCTCTCATTTTTCTGTTTTTTAGATAACAAAAGATAGAAACGACTCATTAATGACTGAATCAAACTTTATTAGGACTTTAAATACTTCATTAAAACAAATCTAATGATATATAAATAAACTTCAATCTATTAATAGAGATTTCAAAGAAAAGTTACCATTTTTTCAATAATTCTAAAACTACTCAATTCATTTTAATTCTGTAAACCTATTATAAAATATTTAAAGTTTTCTTTTAGATAATATATTTCAAAATTATCTAGTAACAACACCTTTAAAATTGAATAACTATAAACTGTGAAATATAAACTGAATAATATGATGAAATAATATTTATCAAATATTTAGCATGCTTCTAATAGTATATATGAGTTGATGTTCAATATATCATCAAGATAATTTAAATCTGCTTAGAAGCAAAAAAAGAAATAGTAATTTGAAAATCAATATATTGTTAAATAATCAAATCAAAAAGACCCATATCGAAGCCTTATTGATACCAGGGTCAGTTGATCCAAAATCTTTTGTAATATTTCAATAAAGAACATTAAGATTAAGAATATTTTTGCTAGATACCTATTAATAGAACAGCGTGGCAATTGAGTATCAAATATTGAGCGAGTTAATTTTCAAAATAATGTCTTATTATTATTAAGTTATTAACAATATTTGAAATTGTGTTAAAACCGCAACTATTTTTGAGACCCATATTATAGACAGAATTATACTCAACAAATAGTAACTCGACATTAAAGTAATTGTGATAATATATTTCCAGACATTAATGAATAATAGATGGAAACAGATTAAAATAAAATTTTGTTAAAAAACAAATTTATTCCAAATTTTTCCAAATTTTATAACAAAGAATAACTCAAATGATTAGACACCAAATGTTTTGCAATCGTTTCATACAATTGAGGATAAAAAGTGCTTAAAAATTAGCTGAACTTCTATTAAACTGCACTCATATTTACTTTTTCACTAAAATGTTTGCATTATTACTCTTGAATTCCGTTTTAGCTAAGGATCAATAAAGTGGTAAATCTTTTACGTGAAATACTTTAGCGGTGTTTTCGTCTGAAAAGATTTCATTGAAGGTTCAAAACTTGAAAATATTAATATTTGAAGCAAAAAATTTAATGGATCATTTCAAATAATCTTAAATTTCATTCCAGAATTGCAAAGAAACTCAAGTTTACAAACTTATAGTCGTTTTCATAACAATATTAATAACTATAATTAAAACTTTTACACTATTTTTCCTAAAAAACTATTCAACGAAATCGAGTAAATATTGTAAACCGAAAATTAATGTCTAAACTTATCCATCAGTTTTAATAAACGAAAGTCAAGTAAAAACTAACTCTAAGTTTTGGTTCACTTGATTTCAGTGAATCTATAAGTTATATATAATTTTTCTAAAAAAAAGTCAGAAAAATAAAAATTGAAAAAATTATTTTATTCGATGATTTCAAACATCATTTTAAAGTCAAAAACTTATATAATGAGAAGTATTGAACTCAACTGTTGCTCCACTACTTTCAAACTACGGCTCAAATTTGCTTAATATAAAATACTAAAAAAAGTTTCTTTAAGGAAGAGATAATAGAGATATTGATTTTAATTCTTTGAATTTTGTTTTAATAAAATCACGATTTGATCCTTAAAAATAAAATCTAATAATAAAAAAGTATTTAAAATGAAAATCAGTGCTGAAAAATGTGTTAATATATTATACATGTATTTTAATTTTTTTATAGGTTTTGAGGGTCCGATATCTAAAAAATGATACATTAATGCAATTTTTAGGATTTTCTTTTTAAAAAAATTAAGTGACATTTCTTCAAAAGCCTGTATTCCTGAAAAATTTTGCGTACATTGGCTTCACTTTTCTAAACATTGAACTCTAAAAAAATTAATTTTAATGATTTGAAAACGTTTTAATAGAATAAAAACAAAACATTTTCTTTCAATCGATTTATGAGTTTTTAATTGTTTTGTAAATTATCAACACTTTTATTGACTAAATTGATAGAAAAGTGAACTATTATTGATTCAAATAAATATTATTTGAGGGAAGGCTTATATAACTTATAAGAAAATAATTTACTTTATGTCCACTTTGAAGAAGAAAATCACTTTAATATAAGTAATAGATCTCTAATATATGATATGAATTGCTTTGTATCTTAATATACAAAATTTGAAATAAATAAGGAAAGTATTGATGCATATCTTATTTGAAATTGAAATGAGCTAGCAAATTCTAGTAAAATTTGATATATGTTTTAATGAGAAATATTGTGATTAAAGTTTGAAATCAAAACAAACTCTATTTGAATGTAATTTAATTCTAAATAAATACTCGAAAGTAATTAATGAAATGTTAGTTCTCTCCGATTAATACAATTCCCAGAATTGTTGGCTCTTTAATGACATCAGACTATCAGTTGTCGACTTTCATTCAAAAGGCATTTATTTTATTCGACAAAACGGTGTCGACAACAATAAAACTCTGAGGAATATATCAAAAAGTGTATGGAAGGGAAGGCTCTGCCATCTCATTCAACTAACATTTTTATCAAATGTTGTGGCTTTTATCCATTCCCTCAAATGGAAATCATTTCGTAAAACATTTCACAAAAAGCTTTAAATATAATCTTCAATTGGATTATCAAAGGATTGATATTTTTCTTAATTAATGGTTCAAATAATTTATCTTTTTTTAATGACATTATATAATATAAGATTCGTTAACTCTTTCATAGAATATATAATCCATTAAAAGCTGTCTTTTAATTGTAGAACAGCTAAGAAAGGAAAATGTGGTCAGACTTCAGATGAATCACTTTGTTATCCATAAAACTTAATTAGTTTTCCTTCAAATAAATTCTTGAATAATGCTATTACTGGACAAACACTCTTCTATCCATTCATTCCACTAATTATGTACACAAGATATATGATAGCCATAAGGACAGACCCCATGAAGTTTCAAATTACGTATATTTTACCGAAATTCAACACTTTATTGATTTAATGCAAGTTTTGTTAAAACCATCGATGGATTCATAAACTCTTCATTGATTTCTTAATTATAAAACAAAAACAAATAAATAACCAGAAATAGTGTTCAACAGTTTCTCTAATAAAACGTACAAGGTTGTTTTATATTTACTTTTAAAAAGTAGCAGTGTAATTTAATTGCGAGACAATGAAAATAGCATTTCTTACGTGACTTTAATAAAACACTCGAATAGCCTTTTAATGAATCGATTGTAAAAAACTTATTAAGTTTTCATTAATAAAAAAATAGGCGTTCAATAGTAGCACAGAATATCGGCTTTGATTTGAAGATAATTAAATTTCTGCTTAATATCCACTGAAAATGATTGAAGATTTCAGTGAAATTACTTTTGGGAATCAAATCGGAAATATTATCTGCTATTTGTCAGTGAAATGTCTTCCAAACAATAATTAATAGTTTGTATTAAAACTTTTCAAAACATCAAATGTTTGTCAAAATAATCGAATGATTTCCGATTAAAAAAGAGTTAATTTTTTTTATTTTGTGTTAAGTATTGTTTTACCCAAAACTTATTACTTTTGCTCAAGAATTAGGCAGACACTTAAAATAAACTAGCTTCTCTTCTCCTCTCTTCACTTTCTCTCATTTCATCTCAGACTCAATAAATTGATGGTTAAAAGAAAAGGAGAAACTCTTCAATCATCAGATTTTAGTCTTAGAGAAAGAAAATCTGCGATTCTATCGTCACATGAAATCAATAATGTTTTTGAGACTGAAATCGAAAATTTATTTTAATAACTTCTCTGAGAAAAGTGTTGTAAAAATCGAAATATATTTTGGCTCAAAATTTGTATCGATTTCTGTTAGCATTTTGTTTATTCAAATTCACAATTTTTAAAGACATCTGTCATCCTAAAGAACATCATATTCTCGCACATCATAAGGAAAGGGATGCCACACATCTAAGAGAAGCTTAAAACTCAATTATCAGACATAGTTTTTGAAAAAGAGTCGACCGAAAAGAAATTTACTTTAAATTCTCATCAAAAAAGAGTTGACATAAATTTTATTTCATAAAAATAAAATGATTTTCAAACAATTTATTATATTTTTCTCTGAATTACAGATAAAACTGAAATTTTATTTATAATTAATTAATTTCTTTTCTCTATTTGTCGAAAGAAAACATTTTAATGAAACAAAAAGAGACAAATAATTGTCAGAACTAATGACGACTAAGTTTTAGACAAATAATAAAAGAAAAAATATAAAACGTTTCGATACTTTTTCTCTATTAATAATTACTTAATAAAATACAAATACATCGCTTATCACTATTTATTCAACATTTCTGTTATTTTTTATAAGAAGATTAGGAAATATCCTCTCATTTGAAAAATTCTTATAATTTTGAGTTCTTTTTAACTATTCTTTAAATCCTCAAAAGACTGCAATTAATTGATAAGAAATTCTCAGAAATGTTTTTCTCAGAGAACTCACAAAAAAAATTGAATATAATTATTTAAACTTGCAATAACTTATATATAGGTGTAATATATACATGTATTTATAAGTAGTTATATAAGTTCTTATATGATGTTAACAAACATCAATTATAGTTTAAATACAAAAATTGTAAGAATTTAATATCTATTGATTCCAATTTAAATATACTTAAGTCTGAAAAAGATAATGACTTACCTGTTGGTCATAATTGGAGAAAATAATAGACAAATGGCAAAGAGAGGGATCAATTTCATAATTATTTTCATAAATGTTATACAAAAGTTATGAATCAAGTCTTGATGTGGTCTTCAAATGTTTTACTCGAATGACAGAAATAAACAATTCTTTGATTGAAAATCAATTACTTTTGGGTCACAAAAAAGAAGAGATAAGAGTTTATTAATTTTCTTTACTTTTTATATGAATGAATGGTGTGTTAGTCGGGAAACAAACTCGAGTTCTTCTGAAAATTGTTTCAATACTGATATTAAAGGTTTGGACGCATGTCTGCCTCCGCTCTGATTTACAATAACTATAAGAATATTATTGCAATAAAAGCTTTATCTCTACTCTTAAAGGAATTCATTATTCAAATAATAGAGATTCGTATTCAATCAAAAGTCCGTGTCTTCGATCAGATATGCCTCTCAAATGTCTTTCACTTTTGTTACATCACTAAACTCTTAACTTCTTTGCTAAGAATATATTAATCCCTATTTTCATAATCTTAACAAAAGTTTATTCACAAACTTTTAGTAAAAGAGGGAAACACTTGACTTTCAATTTGTTTAAATTCATTACATATGATATGCATTCAGAAAATCTATTTTTCTCGTCATAAGTAGTCTTAAGTCATATAAAGTCCTCAATTAAGTCATTTTATGCAGAAAAAGACAATTCTTTCATATAAATTAGTGTTTATGAATCAAAATAAACACAAAACATATTTTGCAAAACTTTTAATTAAAAAACAAATTAATTAACTTTTCTAAATGATCCAGTTGTATGTTAAATAAATTGTATTTTAAATCAAACATTTTATAGATATCTTTTAAATTACTTACTTCTTAGGTTAATGTTTTTTCCTGTACAAATTATAAATTTATGTTTGGATTCCTATTAGTTTTGTTTAAAAAAACTATAATCAATAAAAGTGGACACAAATACATGTATATTCTCTAAATTAGAGCACTTTTAATAGTTGAAAGAAGTGGCAAAAAAAATACATAAAATGTAATAAAGTTATTCTTTAGATGACAATACAAAGTATCTTGCTAATAATAGTATGTGCAAAATAATTTAATTAATCTTTTACTGGTTCTCTAACAAAGTTCATTAATAACCCTGATAAATGTCTTACATATATTTATAAATGAAATTTGATTCTTGTCATTTGAAAAATTGAAAAAAGTTAATCATCTTGCTCAATATTACAATTATGGTTATTGGAAATGAAAATGTTTTCTCGAGTTTTTGTTTTTAAATGATTGCATAAAACCTGTGCAACAATTGAAAGAATACTCATTGTTAACCTGTTATAATCTAGGGAATAGATTCTAGTCTATTTAAATTCTTTGGTGGCTCACAATTCTTGCACTCTATTTTGCAATGACTTTACATTATATTTTAATTTAAAATAAGCTAGTACAAATTATTCTCATTCAGAATTTATTCACTAAATTATTCTTAATTCTTAGAATTTTTAAAAATATTGTTATAAATGTTAGACAACATATAAGTAAAAACCTGTGATTTCTATGAGTTATGAAAAATATAAATTCTTTATAAATATATTTGACAAAAGATTTCGGGATTTAATAATTCTATAATTTTTCTAAAGTATTGATGAATGAAATATATATAAAACATTCTAAAATATATTCTAAAATATATTATATTATATAAATGAGTTTCAAATGAAAATAAACTAAAAATAGTTATATCAAAAGCTTGAGAGACTTATAATACAATCGACATTCTTTTTACAAACTTATTGCCATTTATTTATAATTTCAGACTTTTATTGAAACCATTCATAGTTTGGCTAATATTTGTTTTATGTTACGAATCATTGTTTAAATGAGTTCAAACAAATTATATTTCACTTTATGTTTACCAAAAGCAAAGCACAGTTTAATATAGATTTAGATTTTTTTGATAAAACTTTCTAAACCAAAGATTGAGATATTGTTCCTTCAATTTTATTTTATAGAAATGATTGAATTAAAGGATTTAATATCAATTTATTTGTCGCTATTTATTATTAATTGATTTATTATCGTTTATTAATTACTTTAATTATCATTAATTATCGTCGATATTATCGATGATTTAATGACATTATATAAAACTGTTTATGTTTTGATCGAATTTGAGCACTTATTTTAAGACGTCTTAACACCAATATTGACTGATTTTGTTTACAAGGTATTCATTGATCAATGTAGTATATGCCTGACAATGTTATAAAATGACTAAGCTCATTAATCATTATTAAGTTTAGAGATAGATTTAAAACCCGAGTTGTTTGAAAGAATTTCTTAAAATATATTCACTAATTGCCTCTAGATAAAATCCTCTGCTTTTTGAAATAGCCTTTGAAACAAAAGTCAATTTAAATATTTAACTATACAACTATACATGTATATTCAAAAATAACTCAATACTCAATACATTATTAAAGTTTGTTTTTTAATCTGAAATAATGTTTATTTCATTTAATAATAAATTATGAAAAATGTTTTTATTTATAAATCAAATACAAAACCGATCTATATTTGAAAGATTTCATTAAAAATTAATATCAATTGAAAACCTTTTTTATGCGGTTTTATATTTGAGAATAGGTATCATATGTGTATGCTCATTTTATTTTATTTATTTAAGGTTTAGTAGTTGTGGTGTTAAATATTTTATAAAAACTGTAATTAAAATCACAATTTTAGGTAACCCAAGTTGTCAGGGATGGCCATTTGGGGGGGGGGGTATAGCCCAAATACCCCCCCTGTGATCGACGGCATACCCCCCTCCCCCCCAGTGCATCGGCGAAAAAATAGAGGAGAAATATCCGTAAAAGCGATAAAAGTAAGAGAAAAATACATAAAAGACTGTAAATAATAAGTAAAATAA
>JAQFZM010001675.1:0-16947 GCA_034695785.1 Galumna obvia | reverse complement strand
GTATTTTCAGGATTTTTCGTCTCAGGGGGGTATTTTGAAATACCCCCCCTTTAGCCATCTATGCATTAAGTATTGCATTACAGTTTTAAGAGATGCAAAGTTGGGCGCAATACTATCTAGATAAACTTGCCCCTTTGTAAGAACCTTAGATAACCTTGCACCCAAGCATAAACAAGAACAAAAGGTAATTGGAACTAAAACTTAATTCAAAGTAAATATAAATATTTTATTCTTTGAAACAAAGAAATAGAAAAATCCAAAGAATTAAATTTAATGTATACTTAAAACAAATACTTTAAGTTATTTATTATTTTAGTCGATTGAAAAAAAAAATAAAAAAGTATCCTCTCATTATCTGACTTTGTATTACTAGTATTGCCCGCAATAATAAGTTTAATAATTTAGTAAAATAGATTTCTTCGAAGTTTAAGGTAATTATATCTCAATAGTGACCCCTAATTAAAATTGACTTAATATTTACTTTCTATGGTATTTGTATCACAAACACAACAATTGAATGACAAATCAAATGTTTATTAATTCAGAGAATATTCATTACATTTATATGAATAATAGCTTAAAATATTTGTTTCATTAAATAATTTTTTTAAACAATATTATATCATTTCAATTACATCGAGAATTTTCCCCCAAAATACCTAGCAATAATAATTATTATATATAAATAGCGAATATTCCCCCTTTGCTCAAAATGAGCTAGTATTTCGGGCAATACTATGTCAGGTAAATTAAGTTTTCATTAATTTAAAGCTTATGATTAAAAAATAAATTTTAAATTTATGTTAAATTATAACAATTTTTGATTTTCAAAATTTAATTGGATTTGAACTATAAATGAAGTGAAAAGAGAGACATCTTTTGTCAAAAGTTGTCATTGAATTTAACTCAAAAATAAAATGCAATTCAAAGCATAATATGTTTACAAACATTTGTTTCGCAATAAATTAAGTAATAATTAAACAATTATTGCAATAATATTATAACAAATGATTAAAATGTTTGCCAATTATTCTTCTCCTAATTCCGGATCTATTGAAATGATATCTTCGGCTCAATCTTCGGGTCAGAATACAGACTGTTCGCTGACTACCGATGATGAGGACAGTGACCACAAATCGAGTATCAGTTATAAAGAAAGACGAAGAGAAGCTCACACTCAGGCCGAACAGAAACGCAGGGATGCCATCAAAAAAGGTTACGAAGATCTGCAACATTTGGTTCCGACCTGTTCTCAACAGGACTCGACCACGAGTTACAAGTTATCAAAAGCAACTATTCTTCAGAGATCTATAGATTATATACAGTATATGTCACAACAGATGTCAAAACAAGAGGAAGAGTTACAAAATCTTCGAAAAGAAGTGGTGGCCCTTCAGATAATGAAAGAGAATTACGAAAAGATGGTTAAACTACACCAACAGTCTCAGCCTGGACTTCAAATTAACCAAATCTCTGATGAGGTTAAGTTTGGAGTATTTCAGGCGATTTTCGATAATCTCTTCCAAACGTTTGACTCTTCGGTTGAAATCAATAGTTTTAATCAATTGAGTGGATGTACTTTCAATTGGCTCGAAGAACACTGTAAACCTCAAACACTTCAAGAAATGGTCGTTCAAATACTCAATAGACTCAAAGAGTTCTCATAAAATCCAATGCCTTTTAAGATAAATGACCCCAACTTTTCTTTTAATAAAAGTCTCAATTAATTAATTAATTAATTAATTAAGAATTGTTTAAACGAATACAATATTAATAATTATATAATTTTAATATTAACTGAAGAGTTCTTCACATTTGAAGAATAATTTAATAGTTTTTCTTAAAATTAATTCTGTTTTAATTCAATTTTATTTTATCAAAGATTATATTAAAAAAAATACTTTATTACTCATTCAATGAATGAGTTTTTTGTGTAAAATTTGCTCATTTTATTCAATTTTTAATAAATATTTGTTTGAATTAATAATTGAATTTAAAAAAAGATCACTAAAAAGTGCTTTAATTTTAGAAATTATACAAATTATACAAATTATACAAATTATACTAGGATAATTATAATGGAAATAACCAAAGAATGAAAAATACCTATAAATAATTAAAGAATTTCCTTTTAATTTAATAATTTAAGAAAAATCTAAATTTGAGCAAGCAATATTGAACATTGCTCCGAAACAAGGAAAATTAGGAAAGGAAGATCTTGCAATTTGTTGATTGTTCTATTTTTTGTATATTTGTTTGAAACGTCAGTTTTGGCAAATTTTTGTTTATTTTTAGGAGAAATTCGTAATATTTAACAAAAATTGTTTTAAATTTAAAAAATATGAGAATTAATAATCAGGAAATGATCTAGGTAAATAAAATTTTATAAAAAATTGAATAAAGAAAATTTTTGTGCCAAGATTTAATTAATGAATTAATTGATTAATTTTATAAAATTTGTATTAGCTTGATTAAATTTATTATTTAATTCTAATTAGGGAAGAGTTAATGTTTAAAATGTTATTTAAAAAATGAGTTAAGAAATAATGACATTTTGTTTTAAATACCCAAAGAAGTACCTAGAGATAAAAATAAATACATAGAGAAATCTGAAAAAGTAAATATTTTAAATAAGTACTAATAAATATTAAAAAAAACATATTTTTAATTCAATACAATAAACAACTAGAGTTGTGAATCGATAGTATGAAATATTATCCCTATTAACTAACCATTACTATAAACAATACTAAAAGCATAACTTATAAATTATAAGTTATAAATAAATAAATAATTATACAAAATAAAAGCAGTTTTTTAATTTAAAATCACAAAAACCAGTCTTAAAAAACTAAACTTTACTTAAGATCAATCTGTTCCCCAAAAAATAGCACAGGTCCTTCAGATTCTTGTGAAGAATGAAATATGATTTGATACCCACATGGTATTTTTGAGAAAACAAGCTCAAATTTGCAAAACAAGATTTTTGTTTTTGTTAGAATATTAGTAATTAGAATTATATTTCATTACATATCATATTAAATATCAAACATTCAACCAGGATGTTTTTGTATATTTTAATATCTCTCTTAGTTTTTATAATATTTAGATTCTTGTTTTGGTCTGTGCAGAAAAAGCACAATCCAGAATTTTGCTCAAGTTCATTCTTATTTCTCATTTGACTTATTTTATAAACTTTTACTTACGTTTTATTCCATAAATTTGATGTCAACTCAATTCCATTGTTATCTCAGAGTTGACTATTTTGTACTTCGACTCAACACGAGATGTTGAGTCGAATCGTTTCATTAATTAAAGTTAGTCTTATATCTGCTTTCATTTGAATTGTTTGTGTTGTCACTCATTCATCTGAACGTCGCGGATATGGGATCGAGTGGGAGCTCTTACTGAGAGGTCTGAGTGCAGACTTAGTGTCGACTCATGACCCACGAGTGCAGACTGTGTGTCGGCTCACCCTTTATTGAAGTGGCGTTTACTTACTTAGTGTTGGTCTCCGCGCGTTTAGTTGTGGTCAACTTTGTGGTCCTCTTTATTTACTGTGTGTTCGTATTGAGAGAAATCATAGCTCTTTGGAAACCGTTTGTGTTTAGTTTTAGTTATTTGTTTTATTATTTAATTCACTTTATTTTAAGTAAATCTCTTTGAGAGAAGTTTTAGTTAAAACCGTCGACCGCCGATTCAAACGTCGTTCTCCGGATAAGCGTTCGTCGTGTCCTCTGAAGGCCACCATTTTAAGTACGTTTGAGGTATTGACTGACCTGTACGTCACTCAATACATTCCTGGAAAACCCTTAGACGTGATCCAATCCTTTATCAATAACTGTTTCATCATTTGTTATTCAATAGCCCACACGTAAGCGACACCATATGGTAATCATAGTACTTTTTATAGAAAAGTGACTATTAATAGCCATTAATAGCCATATTAATACCAGTTTTTAGATTGAAAAGCGTTATAAATCAATAAATGTTTAGAATTATTGAAATGATTTTTTATATTATTTTATTATAAGATTCATAGATTCATAGATTGTTTTAAAGTCATTTTATCGATTAATTATTAATTAAAAAATATATAATATTCATATGTTCTTGATGCTTTTCTACTTACTAAACACATTTGTTTAACAGGCGCTCATTAAAATGATCTTAATCTCTTTAGAAAGTTTAGGATCCAAAGAATCGACTTGCACAATCATTTTTGGTCAATGGATTAATGGGTCAATGAATGGACCATTGAAATTGGGCAAGGTAAAATGGAGCTTAAAGATTTAAAGAAAGATAAAATTTTCATTACTATTAGTAAACCTTAAACATTATACCATTATAGTAAAACCTCTACAACTAAACTCGAGTCGAGAAATAGAGGTTAAACGAGATATAAATTTAGAATAACTCTAATAATTAAAACTTAAATTTTTTAATTAAATAAGAAATTTTGTTTTATATTTTATTTATATCGATATTCATTTACATAAAATAAATTCGAAGTTCAAAATATTCAATACACGATTGTTCAATAAACTTGTTTACTTCTTAGAATATAATTTTTCCTTGATACAAAACAATTTTAAGTTTTAGAATAAACTAATTCTTTTGATATTAATTAATAACTGAATTCAAATGGTGTTTTTAGAGAATTTTGATCATTTTCAAAATACCCTCTCCCTTATACCCCCTTAGCTCAGACCAAAACACCCTTAGACCGAGGTCTTTTGCCATCCCTAGTTATACAATATGACATATTGTATATAACTCCAATATATTTGATTTCATTAATTTCTATAGAAATTCTCTATTAAATTAATTGTTATTTTCAGAGCAAAAAATACTTTATCGATCAAATTCAAAGTTAATGCAAATATCAGACATATCCCACCATTTTATAGATCGAAATTACGTAAAAATGTGATAGAAATCGGTATCAATCGGTGTTAATCATTAGAAAAGATAAAATTATACTAAATTATAGATTAAAATTTATAGCTTATAAGCAGAGCCTTTCTTTATATGGATTTAAAATTTTAAAAATATGTATGGATTTCAGAACTAAATATTAGTAAAATATGGAATATACAGTCATGGCCTTTTTACGTGTCCTGTGACTTTGGCCTGTATTTCCTTTAATATTTAAGAGAATTAAATTATTTTTAAACCCCAACTATGGTTTTGTCCTAATTTTAAAAAAAATAAAAATTTTAAATTACCTAGCTTATTTATTGAATAATTCATCATTCTATTAAATTTGTTTTTTGTGAAAGTTTTCAAATTTTATTTTTAATTTCTTAAATTTTTATAAACTAGATAACGTGTATTTTTGTTTTTCAAAATATTCAGTATTATAGAAAATATGAGCATGTAAATTTAAAAATTTTAAAAATTTCTAATTGATCTTGTTCAAAGGTTTCTCAACCAATTTTGATGAAACAAGTTGAATTACGTGAAGGGTAAAATAAGGAATTTATTTATTGAGCTTCATCAAAAAGTCTCAACTCAATCAAAAATTATTGGTTATAAATTTATTTTCTATATAAAAAAAGTTGAAAAATTTATTTTAATGTGTTTTTTATTTGCATTTTCCTATAAAGGTGTTTACTTTATAGCCTATAATTTTTATTCAGTTGAGACATTTTAATGAAAATTGGTAATTAAATAAATAATTTTATTTTTCCCACATATCAACTTATTTCATCAAAATTGAATAAAAATCTTTTGAACAAGATCATTTCCAATTTTTAAAATTTTGAAATTTACATGTTCAAATTTTCTATAATACTGAATATTTTAAAAAACAAAAATATACATGTCGGCTCAATTTTTATCTAATTTATAAATATTAAAGAAATTAGAAATAAAATTTGAAAATTGTGAAAACTTTGAAAACTGTGAAAACTGTGACACCCAGTCGGATAAATTTGACAAATCAATATTTGTTTTAAAAAATAATTATATTCAAATAAATATTAGAGGAAATACAGATATAAATTTAATCCCATGTATAAAAGACCATGACTAATGTTTTTTTTTAAAATTAGGCATTTTGTTTTAATTGAAAATACAAAAAAAATCTATTTAATTTTTATCACATTTAATTACTTTTTCTTTACTTAATATTTAAATTTATAATTTAAATGAAGACAATTAAAAATAGTTATTGATGCACATAATTATAATGTAATATTTTTTATACAATCGATTTATTCAAAAAATAATATTATAATTTTTCTTTCCTTAAAAACGAAATTAAATACTGAAATCTATAAACAGTTAAACCTCCGAAGATTAAAAGCTCAGAACTACTGTATAGGTCCTCTCATTGGAAATTTTCACTCATCAGAGGTTTTATTCAATAATTTTTATTTAAAATTATATACAAAAATTTATATATTATTAGCTTAATTTATTTCAAATTTTGACTATTATTTGTTGATAGGAAACTTGTATTTCAATATCAATAGATTTTGTTGAAAACAAAAATAAAATTTTTAAATAACCTCCTATCCTCAGTAATTGTTGACTCATAAATTTTTACTAGGTTGATTTATCTTTAAATTTTTTATAATAATAATAATAGGATAATTTTTGCACAAAATGCATTTGATAGAATTCAAATTGGTCAAGCTGTTTCGTCATGATAATTGAATTAAAATGAGGTCGATATTTTAAGATGTTCAATTTTATATTTATCAAAATTAAAATTCCTAAATAATTCTCGTTAGAAAAAATAAAACATGAGAGATGAGTTGGACATTTGAGATTAAAAATGATAAAAACGAAAAATATTGAAAATTAATTTTTTCAAGCTTAATATTGGTGGATAACAATAAATGAGGAAATAAGTTTTATAATTGTTTTTATTGATTATATTATAACTCATCAATTTTCATCATGCTTATTTCATCATCATTCTTTATATTAGTTTAAAAACATTTTATTAAATTGAGAAGTTTTATTTTTTGGAGGTTTAACTGTAATATTTTATAAGATTGTTATTTTTTTGATTTTGGTTGTAAATATAAAAAGATAAGCATAAAATTTGCAAGAATTTTCAATGTAAAATATGTTATTTTAAAGTTACAAATAACGCGGCCTCCATTAATCTATAAGGAACAGTAATTAATAAGAATGGTATTATTTTAATTTAAGAAATTTTTTCAAAATATATTGTAATATATTTTTCTGAAATATGATGTGCATTCAAACTTAATTTTGTTCCGAAATTTATTTTCTAACAAATAATTTTGATAATTATATTTAAGAATTTGCTAATTTTCCTTTCAATCTATTAAAATTTAATCAATAATAAATAATTATATCCAAAAATTATTTTTAGTTTAAAAGTTTTGTAAATAAATTTTTTTTTAATGGCGGTCACCATGTTGTTGGGAGTTGTGAACGAAGCATAGTAAATACTTTATCAGATTTAATAAAATTTGCCTTGTTTTTCTTTAAAACCTCTTTCATTTCCATCTTCTTCTCAACATTTAACATTTGTATGGCGTCCTCAATCATATATACCTTATAACCTAATTTAAGTGCATCGATGGCCGTAAATCCGACACAATTCTCAAATAATACTCCCGTTAGATAAAGAATTGTAATTCCTGAAATTAAAGAACAGAATCATAAAAAATAAACTATAAGCTTTATATTATTTGAAAAATATATGTATATTATTTGAATCAGTTTAATAATGAAAGGGGAAATTTTTTATTATAATTAGAGAATGGAATAGGGTGCTTTTTTTGGGTACCCTTTTTAAATTTCTCCTAAATATCATTACCTAGTTAATTAAAAAATAAACCCATTAATAATTAGTTTTATTAAAATGATTCACCCTTGCTAAACGTTGTTTCATGGTCAACACTCTATTAAAACTTATATTGAAAAATTACTGACCTATTTCTTTCTATTATTTTAAGCGCGCAGTTTAAATATTCCTATCCCTAATTATAATTAATTTAATTACAAAAATGGTTCAAATGTTTATTTTAAATTATTTATAAATCTTTAAATCAATAATTGACTCAATTTAAATTTAACCACAAAATTAAATGAAATACAAATAATAAAATTTAAAGAAAATACCTTTTTTATTAAGAATATGATTGAGTTCTGTTTTAATAAGCCTTTTGTTATCAAAAAAAGCTGAATAAGAATCTATATCTTGGTTAAGGCCTTTCTTTATGATAACACTTTCTGGAGCAATAAACAGATCTTTATAGAATTCAGCACCATAAGTTTCTTGGACAGCATGTCTTGCCCAAAGTGTTTGCCTCAAATTAGGATATTCTTCAAAAGAGACGTTATCACCCATTTTTAAATCAATTATATTTTTTATTTTCTTAGGCATTTTAACAATTTTATGAACACCATCGTGGGCATTGTCTATAAATGAACAGTGGTTAGCTGGGTGCCAATCTTGAGAATAGACAATTAAATCGAATGGCACAAATTCAATGAGTCTGTTAATGACTGGTACAATTTTTGGTCCTTTGGGAACGTAAAGAGACCCGTGAGGGTCGATAAAATCATTTTGAACGTCAATAATAATTAGCGCTGTCTTTGGCTTTGTAAGTAGCCCTTTACCGCCTCCGTTCGTATAACTAGCAATACCTTTATAAATTTTTAAAAATTAAAATAAGTTTTTGTTATTTTAAGTAAAATTTTTTTTGATAAAACCGTTTCATCAATAATTTATTTTAAGTTATTCTGTTAGTTCTGCTCACCTTTTTTACGGTTACTTTTTTTATTTTTATTCATAACACATTTGCTATAAATAATAAAATAATAAATAATTAATTTTTTTAAAAACAACTCTATTATTTACTTAATATCTCTAACTTCGGCCCCTTTGAAATATTCCGGCTTTATAATACCTCCATAGTAATATTCTACATCTCCGCTAAAATTACACACAAGATCTTCATCACAACATTCACTACTACTTTTACACTTTTGACGGATAGCTTTACAGGGTTTACATATACTGTAAGTTTATTATTGAAATTAATATCAAATAAATAATATAATTGTTTAACTTACTATTTATCGCTATTATGTGTGTGAACTTTCTTTAATGAAACAGCAATTAAACCATCACAACAACACCACAAAAAGTCACAAGTTTCATTTTTTCCCATACATCCATTGAGCCCTTCAAATGATATTACAAATAAATATATGAATAAAATTTGAAAATAAAAGAGTCTATTCATTTTTATTAAATTAACTTTGTTGTTATTTTTTTAATTTTGTCATTAGTTTGTAATAATATCTTTAATTAATAAAAAAATGAACGCTTATGCTAAGCAACAAAATAAATTTTAAATATACAGTTAGAACTAATTTTGGATGCAGACTCTATTTAACTTATAATATTTAGGATAGAAAAGTAATTTTTGAACAAAAATGATTTTGTTGAGATTTTTCAAATAATGAAATGTTTGAATATTTATTTATATAAAAATGTGCAACAAAATAAACAATATAATAATTATAATACATAAAGTTTTGACAGTTGTTTGTTTAGGAAATTACAATCATTAAGCTAAAATTTAGTTAATAACTTTCCCCCTTAAAGATAAAAAAGTAGGCAATTTCGGAAAAATTATCGAAAAACAGTAAAAATTAAAAGAAAATAATTACATCTCAAACATTTTTATATTGGTCTAAACTTAATCATCTATAGAGATAGAGTTATATATTGCAAAAATAATATTACTTTCATTTTAAAATATTTTTCCATATGTAATCGATATAAAGCCATGATGAAAGCTTATGAAAAACTTTTAACATTTCATTGTTTATTCTACCAATATTAAAAATTATTTGTTGAATAATTTAATTTAAAAGTGTAGTTAAATATGTTTGAAAATAATAATACAAAGCAGAAATTTTATTTAAATTTACGGAGTAATGTGTATAGTTAAAGAAGAGAGTTGCCTCATCGATAAATAAAGAACACGATTTAAAACAGTCTAGAACTAAGATATGATTTATGAGGAGTGCACACATTTGTTGAATACATTATTATTTTTGAATACAATGATCAAGCTCTTTGAAATTTATAAATTAATTCCTCATGAGTTGATGTATAACTTGATTTCGTATTACGTTTTATCTTAGGCTGAATTGAGATAAATTAAATGCTAAATTTTTTAAAGAATCATTTAAATAAATGCACATAGATGTTATAATTTTAGTTTATGAATCAAACCTTGTTTTAATATAATGTTATTTTGAAGCATTAAAATAGTTTTGATCAAATTTTGGCAAGCAACAAAGCTGGCTGAATTTGTTTCATATATTCCTAACATACATTTATTTGACAAAGAGTCTTTTATGAGTTTTATGCTATAAAAATTAAATAAAACCAATTTTTAAATTTCCTTTAATTCTATACTATTAAATCTAGAGTGGCTGGGTAGCCCTGAAGAATGGGTGTTTTAACCTGTAGAGTAGGGATGTGGTCCGGTAAAAAAGGTGGCTAAGCCTGTAAAGTGGGTGGTTCGGCCTGTAGAATGGGTGCAAAACGATTACATATACTACACTTTACTGCGTAAATGAATTTAAAAATGTTGATTGTGATATAGTACTTCATATATATTCATAATTTTTTAAGATCTTAATTGCTAATATTTTCAAAGACTACATGTAACTGGACAATATTAATTCTTATTTACAATATTTGGGAATATTATATCATTTAATCTCGTTTACTATAAAAATTTTCTGCGAAATTATTGATCGTTTTAATAATAGTAAACAAAAATTGTTACGACTGTAATATATGAGATTTTTAAAAACGAACGCAATTTATGTTTGTTTATATAAAAAAACGGGTGTAATTATAATATAATTTATTAATTTTTAAATTAGGTTTGAACAAGTTTTGGGAATAAATATAATAATTACTAAACAAACAGTTTCAAAATAAATGTTTGTTTTTTAAATAATGGAGAAATTTTACCAGATGAACTAGATCAAATCGGTTTCTATAACATTAATATTATCTCACTATAAATTAGATATCGATTTACAGTGATGGCCTTTTAACGTGTCCGGTGACTTTAGCTCATATTTCCTTTAATATTTTATAGAATCAAATTATTTTTTAACTGCATATATAGTTTTGGCCTAATCTTAAGAAATTAAAAAAAATTTCAATGAGCTAGATTATTAGTTTAATAATTCATCATTTTATTAAATTTGATTTTTTGTGAAAGTTTTCAAATTTTTTTTATAATTTTTTAATTTTTATAGAATAGATAAAAATTGAGCCGACAGGTGTATTTTTATTTTTCAAAATTATCAGTATTATAAAAAATATGATAAGGTAAATTTCAAAATTTTTAAAATTCGAATTGATCTTGTTCAAAAGTTTCTTAACCAATTTTGATGAAATAAGTTGAATTTAATGCTAAATAAAATTAATTATTTATTTACCAATTTTATTAAAATTTCTAAACTAAATCGAAAATTTTAGTTTACAAAGTAAACACCTTTATAGAAAAATGCAAATAAAAAACACATTAAAATAATTTTTTCAACTTTTATTTATATAGAAAATAAATTTAAAGATAAAAATTTTTGATTGGGTTGAGAATTTTTGATGAAACTCGGTATATAACTTTTTTATTTTACCCCCCACTTGTTTCAACTTGTTTAATCAAAATTCGAATACATATTCTTGTAATTCCTTTTATACTGGCTCAATTACATTAAAATTCGGTGAACTTCCTGACCAAAATTCCTTTGTCTAAGATTTGGGAAAAGTAATCTCTATTTTCTGTATTACCTTATGAATTCCGTCAGCGGGGGCCCTGCATAAAGTTAAATTTTATTTTATTAAGAATCAATTGTGTATTATCAATGGTTGTCAAATAATTAGGAAAAATCAATCAATTTCTTTTAAGTCTCATATACCTTATTGGTGTTGAGACAAAAGGTCGACAATCTTAGCCCTCCATAAATCACGATTCGTAGCAAAACACTGTACCCGATCATGAGAAACCTCGACCAGCCCACCAAGATCCTTAAATACATCCACCCATTTTTTGCGCAGTCTACCCACTGGCCGCTTCCTGGATTGCTGAGCCGAATAAACCCTTTTTGGAAGTCTATTTGATGGCATTCTCAGCACATGTCCAAACCATAGTAATTGTGATCTCTCGATCTTGAGTAGTAGCGGCTCGACACAACTCTCTGAAATAAATCTAATTTTTGTTGTTGTGGTTTTTAGATATTGAAAATTATCTATATAATCATTCTTTTAAAATCAAATTTTAATTTTTCTTAAACCCGTAAATGTGATTAGAATTTAGTTAGAATTCAAACCTTGTTTTTATTCCAACGGTTTTATAAATTCAAATGTCTTTAATTTCAACGGTTTTTCAAATCCAAAGGTATTTCAAATCCAATGTTTATTTCAAATTTCATCGGTTTTTAACTACATTTAAAGAGAAATATATAGTATATAGTATCATTCTTCGTTCACACAACCACCCATCAATACACCAACCCACCCTCCACCAAACCGCGAATTTTGAAATTTAAAAAACTTAAATATTTTCAAAATATTTTGAAAACTTTTGAAAATATTTAAAAAAATTTAAAAATTTTGAAAAACGTGAAAAATTTGAAAAACCTTATTAAATGTATATTAGTCTTAAACCTGTAAATGCAGTGTAAAATTAGTTTGACCTCAAACATTTATTTTTAAATCTAACGGTTATAAATCCAACGGTTTTTTACTACATTAACGGAGTAATATGTAGTATATAGAATCATTCTTCGCCCACCCACCCACCCACCCCCTTGCTTTAAATTTTTTAAAACTTAAAAACAAAAAAATTTTAAAATTTTTAAAAAATTTTGAGTCTTTATAAAATTTATATCAATCTTAGACCCGTAAATGTAGTGTCCATTTATTTTGACCTCAAATCTTGTTTTGAAATCTAACGGTTATTTTTACTTATCTGTTTTATTTTTCAACAATTTTTTAATTCCAAATTTTTTTGGTAATTCAACGGTTTTTCCAAATCTATCTGTTTTGTAAACTGTTTTTCATTCCAACGATTCTCATTTACACGGTTTTCAAATCCAGTGGTCTTTTTTCAAATCCAACTCTTTTAAATCCAAAGGTTTTTTCAAATGCATCGGATTCATTTTCAATGGTTTGATAAATCCAACTCTTTTCAATTTCAACGGTTTTCAAATTTAAAGGTTTTACCAAGTCCATCGGTTTTTTTCTACAGTTTATAATCAAATGGATTTTTTTAATTCAAATGTTTTCAATTACACATATTGAAACAATTGGGTACTCTTAGCCCAACCGAAACCGACTCAATGTGTGCTATAGGGGATAAGAACTTAAAAGAGATTTGAAATAAATCAAATAAAAATTAAACAAAATTAGAATTAAATCAATTAAATTACTAAAACCTAGTCATTGGTTGACCAAACGATAGCGTAAGCACCGAAAGGGCTTAAGACACGTATAGAGAGTGAGGTAGGCCTACGGCTGCGAGCGGTTTAGCCGTAGACCTCCCTGAATAAATCACACTTTACTTACGGTTAAATAAAATTGAGTTTTATTCGAGACTTAAAATGGAGTACACAAACAGGAGAACAGATTAAGGACAGCAAAAACAGAACAGAACAAAATCTCTAAAACATTAGTATTTAAAAGAAAGAATTAATACATTAAAGTAATTAAGATTCAACTGATTTATAATGACGGTTTATCAGAATTATTCAATTGGTTAAGGTTTTTCATCATGTCCGTCCCACCACACGTTTACATTCATCATCAATTTTTAAGATTATCCTTTCCCACAGGAAATGACAATTTCTTAATCAGATAAGGAATTCTCAGGTTTTTAATAACAATTTTATTGCAACTCAAATAAGCCCTATATGACGGCACACACACACTAGCCATAGGCCTCATACACACTGTTAATAAAATGGATTCCTGACAACTTTTCATGAGAGGAATCCATTTTGTCATCAAAGGTTGCTTTACTTTAGGGAGGGAGGTACTTCGATGAGGTTGAGGTCACTGGTTGGGTTAGGATAGTGTGTGGGGTACGTGATGTCACACCTCTGTGGCTCAAGTTGTTTATCTGAGGCATATATGAGTGACTCAGTTAGAAGAGACCTAATTCTTTGAGATTAAAGCCAGGGATAGCTATACTCCATGATTCAGGTTGAAAGGTTAAGTACTCGACAGATTAGAGGCCAGTAAGGAATACAATGAATGACTTTAGCATTAGGGATCACATGTGAGTGATTTGAGACTAGAGGTAGCTATAATGGACAACTTATGCTTATGGGTGGGTACTCGAGTGGTTTAAGACCAATAATGGCCTACTCAAGTGAATTTATGTTTCATGTACTCATTTGCACAATTTAGGACAACTTAAGTCGTCTTAGGGGATGATTCACATCGGTGGTCACCTATGAAAGGTTTGAGACCATAGATTGCTATAGAGAGACAGTGGGTATGGACACACGATGATTTGTAAGTTTAAATGTTATAACCAAAATTTATGCAGAATCAACTCCGCGGACTAGTTTAGCGGTTGCACTGCTTTTCATTATTTATGAGCGGCACATGTTTTAATTATAAAGTCAGAATTGCAAACACTTTGCTTTGCATTAGTATGTATTGAAAACGAAATGAATGCATATAATGAACGCCTTATTTGGGACAAATATGTGGCAATAGTTTAGCAAATGGCTGCAAATGTTAGGCAATAGTTATGAAAGTTTGTACTCAAGTGCTCACGAAGTGTACATATGTGTACACACAAATACACAAAATTTCGCAAAATGGCGTCAAGTATTGGCTTAAGACATTGGGTTTGGTCTCAAGTTTTAAGTATTTCAATTTGTTAAACAAGTTTTGAGTCTTTAAGTTTTGGTCTTAGGTTTGAGTCTTAGGTTTGAGTCTTAGGTTTGAGTCTTAGGTTTTAGTTTTAGGTTCTATGTGTAAGTGTGGGCGCAGTCACGCAGGCAGATGTACGCAGGGAGACGGTAGGTAATGGCACGTAGCAGACAAAGAGTAATGGCACGCAGGCGTAAGATTGAGGTTAGGGAAAGGGAAGAAAGTGATAGCAAAAATTTCAGAACAATAGGAAAGTTATAGGAAACAATAGAAGAGAATAAATAAGAATTGAAAAGAGTATTAATGAGTGTAAGAGAGAATAGGAAAATATTAGAGAGTATGCGAGGGAATAGGAAAGTATGTAAGAGAATAAGTGAGTAAGATAGAGGATAAGAGAGTAGGAAACAGTATAGAAAAGAATAAAATAGAATTAAAGAGAATTGAGAATTTTGAAGAATAATAAGAGAGAAATAAGAGAGAAATGAAAGAAATATAAGAGAGAGAATGGGGGAAATGAGAGAGGATTCAGAGGTAAATTAGACGGAAATCAAATGAAAAATTTAAATAATTTGAAAATAAAGAGAGAAAAATTATGAAAGAATATTAGAAAAAGTGATAGAAAGGTGAGTGGAAATTAAAGAAAATCTATAGAATTTGAAATGAAAATAAGAGAGTTTTTGAGGGAAAAGGGAGGAAAAAGAGAGTGAAGTGAGAGAGAAATAAGTAAGTAATAATAGTTTGAATAGAAATAATTTGAATGAAATTAAGGAAAAGTTTTACAAGAGGTTAAGGAAATGTAATTAAAGTAAGGGAAAAAAGAGAACACAAAATAAATTAGAGCGAAGTTAAGAGAGGGTTTTTAGAAGAAAAGAGAGAGAGAAATGAAAAATAATGAGAGAATAAATAGTTAGAAAAAGTTAAATAAGAGTTAGGAAAATGTTTAATAAAATAGAAGAAATTAGGCTCGGAAGCAGTTTAGTGAAGTTCTAGAGAATTAGGAAAACAATATGGGAAATTAGAGTTAGAATTGTGTAGGAAAAGTTAGGAAAAATAGAGGAATAATAGAAGATATCAGAGTTAGAATAGTTTAGGAAAAGATAGAGTAGTAAGAAAATAATAGAAGAAATTAGAATTAAGAACAACAATAGAATGAAAAGTAGGTCAAAGTGAGAGAGAAAGAGAGAGAGAGAGAAACAGAGAGAGAGAGAGGGAGAGAGTAGGAGTACAATTTTTTTTACTTTTGAAAACTTTTGTGGCTACGGGTGGCGGCGGTAACGGACATTTCGGGCAAAATATGGCCAAAATGTGAGGACAGTTAGTGACGGTGTGGAGTTTAAAATGGCGGCAAAACACACAAATATGCGACACTTGTTAACACTTTTAATACCAAAGCACAAGTGTCGCATATTTGCCCAGAAAAGTACAAGTCCGCCAAACTCCACACCACATGGCCCTCACATTTACTCTTATCTTTGATGGACTCCATCGTCTAATCTTATGTAACAGCACAGCACAGCTCTCATTGCTGTGCTGTGCTCTAAAAGGTTTCATATATTTTTCATGTGACGGCACAACAACAGTTTTTTGCCGTGCCGTCACTTTCTAAACAAAATAATATTTTTAAATCCAACGGGTTTTTCTAATCCAACGGTTTTTTAAATCTAAAGTTTTTTTTAATTCCATCGGTTTTCAATTTCAACGTTTTCTCAATTTTAACTAAATTGAGCCTGCTTACAGTTCGGCGTGACTTTTTCGTTAAATTTTTGAATTCAAGTAATTTTAAAAATATTAATCAACTAAAAAAGAAATATATAATAAGAATCAACATAAGTTTCTATAGTTTATAAATTTCTAAAGTTTTCTGCTTGATAAAATTAATATTTAAAAAGATATATATTTTCGCCTTAAAGTATAAAAATTTCACTAATTTTCATTTAATTATTTAAAATTGATATTTTTTCTTAAACATATTTTTGTAAATATAAACTGGGAAGTTATTTTAAATATTTTTAACAAAATAAAAATTAAGGAAT
>JAQFZM010001674.1:0-16965 GCA_034695785.1 Galumna obvia | reverse complement strand
TCTCTTTTTCGATGTTCTTCTTCTTCTTTTTGTTTCTTTTCTCTTTTCTCCTCTTTTTTGGCCTCTTTTTTCATTTTGTCTGAAATTATTGGCATTTTGTCACTTCTTTTCGATGTCTTTACTGTCAAATGTTAACGATTTTTGAGTTAATTTTCAATCAAATCTTTAATTTAATTTAAATTTGATTAATAACTGAAAATAATGACTGAAAACAATGACTGAAAACGTGGACAACAATTGTCTTTTGGGGCGGAAAATGATGTCATAGGATATGACGTAAGTATTTAAAACGAGCGCTCAATTCAATTATTAAAACATTTATTTATTAAAAAAGTGTCTAAATGTGTGAAAAGGGGTCAATGATTTTGCAAATTATAAATAACATAATATTTGAACTTAAAATTTTTGAGACAATCATTGGTTTGAAATAGAAATCGAAGAAAACAATAAAACACTGAATAAATGGATTTCAAAACCAATTATTGTTTTCAATCGTTTCGACTCGAATTCTATCGATTTAAGACTTTATTAAATTGTTTTTCATTTAGTTTTAAAACATCAGATCATAACTCAATTAAAGATGAATTGAATCAATTGATTGACTATTTGTTGGACAAAAGCTTTAATCAATTGATTGAAGAATCGTTTGTCAAAACCACTTATAAATGGATTTGTGGTCCGATTTGTAATTCAATTTGGGATCCGTTTTGTGGTTCACTTCCAACTCATTCCAAATCAAAAGAATTAATTCAAGAAAAAGTTTCGCTGTTTTTCCACAAATGTCTCAAAGATTTGATTCTCGAAAATCGTTTGAATGCATTTGAGTGTCAAAAGAGACGACAATTAATTTTAACCGAAATTATCATCGAATCGGATATCAATTGGTTTTCAGTGGATTTGTTTCACACTTTAGTTAAAACTTTGATCGAAATAATCGACGAAAACAGTAAAAACAAACAACAATTTGATCCCAAAGTTATTGAAAACTCGTACTTTATTATACAATGTTTGGACACTATTTTGAAAGAATGGATTAAAACAAATCCAATCAATTTATTAGAGGAATACAATCGACACAAGTCTTGGATTATGGAATCATTTCATAGAAAACGGTTCACTATTTTTGTCTCTAAAGTAAATGATATTTACAGCGATATTCAGTTGACTGCAATTCAGTCAAAAAGTGAGTTCCCATTAATATATAAATTGTGTCTCGAAATACAAATTAACTGTTTTTTGTTTTCCCAAACTTTGAAAACATTTGTAATTCTTTTAATGAATTCTCCATAAATTTCTTTAATATCAGTTTATTTAAGGATTTAATAATAATTAACTTTAAATGAATTCTTAAAAAAGTTTATTCTTTTATTAATTTTTATTGTTATTATTACTATTGATATCATTTAAAACTAATTAAATAAAATGATAACTAAAGATCTCTTCTCTTTCTTTGAAAAATGAACGGCTGTTCCTCTAATACCAAACCATTGTCTTTAAGTGCAGACAGGAATCCATTGACCTAAAAGTTAATTAAATGTTAATTAAAAGTTTTAAAATAAAAATCAAAAGTAAATACTTTTAATGATTTATTTGACTCATATTCAACGCCAACAAATACTTGAGTTATTCCGGACTCGAGAGCTCTAATGGCCAACACTTCACCCAAAGCTAAGGCAGCGTTAACTCCACCCAAACTGTTGTCACAAAAATTAAATTAATTGTAATATAAATGAAACGAAGAAAAACCTCTTCAAATGGTGACTAATGGCTGACTCTTTTGTTGATGCGCTCACAATAACTCGACCCGAATTGTGGACAATCTTTGCGGTCAAGTATTTACCCGAAGACTCGAATATAATTCTAAAGAAATATTAATAAGAAATAGTGAACCAATGACTCACTTATTCCAAAAGTGACGCTCAGGTAAATCGAGTTCAAATCCCAGGGGTTTCTGTTCTAACAATAATTGTTCCAAATTTCGAGGATTTCTGTTCACAACTCGAGTATTGATTACCGATTCGTTACCGATTGGACTCAATTCACTTTTGGACACTTCTATGTCTGTCGGCAAACGAGTTATCCTTTTATTACTTATCATCGAAAGTTTGGCCACAGATTTATATTCAAATTTATGTCTTATTTTTGAAAACGTTATCAAACAATTAATTTTATTTAACATAATTTCAATAATTTGTTTATAATCGCAAATATTTATTTATTTTTAAATGTGGTTTAAAACCATTCAAAAGTGATGTAAATTCTAATAAATTATTCCCTTTTTTCAGAAGTCTTTGAATTGTAAACAGAAATTAATACCCATTTTATTTCACATCAAATATAAATATAACGTTATTTGTGAATAATTCCGGTGTTTGTAAACAACACATGTTTTGAATCCTTTTTTCACTTCAATTTGAATGACTTGTGACTGAAAATTTGTCCTTGTTACTATTGCTACTATTGCTACTATTGATAGTATTTATTACAATAATTATCCTACGATTCACTGATTACTTAAATGGCGGGCAATAGAATTCACAAATTCGGAACAATATTAACAAGGTAATTTTGTCTGATTATAAAATCAAGTCTAAAAATGTGTTCAGAGTTGAAGGTCTGTTGCGTTCGGGCGCCATATCTGAAGAAAGTGCTCCCATTTGGTTGTCAGTCTATCGGGCGTTTCCGCCACACATAGAGCCAAAGCTGTCGCGTCCGATACCATCACAAGAGATGGTAGACATCGTATATCCCGAAGATTATATCAGAGCGTAAGTCATGATAAGTAAACTAATTATGTGTTAAACCTTTTAAATGTGTTTTTATTGTTCAGTGAATTCTATTCAAAATTTGGTTCCGTCGGACTCATCGATAATTTAAATCAATTATTGTCTAAAAAATATAAAAGTGTTTCGCAAACATTTATCGATCGATACATAGAAATCGCGTCCACTAATAGTGACTTAAATGACGAACAATTGTTCAGTAAAACAGCGGAAGCGCTCATCAAAGAAGGCTTTAAACTCAAGCCTTCGGACAAACAAACGGTAAAAATGGAGAGAAGTCACGAATCCTCTCAAAAAACATTTAAAAGTCCTTCAATTTCTGAAATCGCGTTATCAGACGATAATTAAGTTTTTAATTTAATGGCATTTAATACAAAATACTAATTAGTTTTCTCTTTAATTTTCTTTTACTTCAAATTTAATTACAATTAAAGTTAAATTAGAATTTTAGTTAATTATTCAATAAATAATAAATGTTGGGACAAATCCTCAAAAATCTTTTATTTATGAGTAAATTGAAGGTAAGGTAAGTCGTATAACACTCTTTATTAATATAAACCACTGAAAAGTGGAAAACCGACTAAAAGTCAATAAAACTCATTGAATACATTATAGGAGAAAAAAATAATAAGGAATCGACACAAAAAAAAATTATAAAAATTAATTATTTTTACGAAAATTATTGCAAGAAAATGGGGCATAAAATGTACCCCTCATACAATTTAATACCCTTTTAAACCTCTTTTGTTCTCATATTTTATTTAAAAAAATTATACAAAATTTACTTTAAATATAATATATTTGCCATTAATTGCGTTATTAATTGACTATAATTTTCCATTAGTTAAAAGTAAAATATTTAAATCTTGTATTAATTAGTAAAAATAAACTAATGAACTAGTTGCTTTTTATCTATATTTGTTAATTTTATATTATTTTTAGTTTTTTGTTAGTTTTATTTTAACCCCTTTTTTAGATTTTCAATAAATATTATTTTTATTAAAAAGTATTTTATTGAAAACTATATTAATTTATTGTAAGTTTTGATGAAGACTTACATCAAAAGAGTGTTTTTTTAGACTTAGAATAATATTTACTTTTAGTTTATTTCAAAAAAGTGTTCAAATCTTGTTTTTAATGTTTTGAAAGCCTTTTGCGTGAATTCCTATATTTATTTTAAGCATTTCTTTGCATTTTTAGATCATTTATTTAATAAAGAATAAATTTTAAGACATTTGGTTATTGAGAATATCTTATGATTACGTTTATTGAAAAATGTTTTAATTTAGAAATTTATTTAAAATAATTCATTTAAATGTATCTAAACTTGAAATTATCGATTTGTGAACCGTCTGTTAATCGATTTCTAGATTTTTTGAATATATTTTAGATTTAATTTTTGAATGATTTCTAATTTTCTCCTTTTGGCTAATTTTGTCTAATTTATGAGACTTTTCACAAATATATAGCAATTAAGTAATTATATCTTGTCAAATATTCTGACAATGACCAAATTTAGTTGCTTACTTAATTTACAGCAATGTTTTTTAAAATTTAAATGACCTTCAATTAAGTCTATCAAAAATAATTAGCGATTTATTAAAGAATTAATAAAAGCGAAAATAGAATATTAGTTAAAAGATCGGGTTTTCTGAATAATATCTCCATTATTATTAACGACAGATCAAGTTTATGTCCCTTAAAGGCAGGGATTATTTACTTTCAATTTTAAAAGTATAAGTTTTTGTAACAATTCTAATGTAAAACACTTTTAGTGATATTTTTGATCGGATTCTGAAAAAATGGGAATTCCTTTCATTGGTTTTTATGTCTTAATTTTAATTGCAATTAAAGTTCGATACAAATATGTTTTCAAATTTCTTCCAATTTTTTGTTATCTGTATTTCATTTTAAATTAATTAAATGCAAATTATTTGATAAAAATTCAATTATTAAATAAATAATAAATTTTTAAGAAAATAAACTTATTTATAGTCTATGTTTTGAAACAAAAGTACAATAATATGGGAATTATTGCCAAGTTTTCAATGAAAAATAAATTGTAATTTTTAATAAAAAATTTTTTATTTATGTCGATTGCAATCAAAAAATGCAATAATTTTTTTCATTCATTCATTTGATTCAAAAACGATAATTTGTTGAGACGTTCAGTCGTTTGTCTTTAGTTTCAATGATTCGTATTTTTTAAAGCCTTTATTAAAGAATTTAATCTCAATATTTAAAATTCAATTGAAGTTAATATCCGAAAGCTATTGAATGGCAGACAAATCGGAGGTTTAGCTCAAAGGATGAATGGGTTTAATGTATGGCTCAAAGCTATTGTCTTTAATTAAGAAACGATAACTAATCGAATATTAATGGCTTTGGATTCCAATTATTGTTTGGATAATTGAAGGCAAACGCCGTTAATATTGATTAGAAATTTTTGATTTATTGTTATTTTAGAAAATTATTCATTTCATAAGTCATTGAAGTTTTCTTTTATAAGCCTTTCCTGCAATTAATAGGTTAAGGATCTGATGAAATGTTTTTATGAAGTTTTAGATAAACTAAAACTCATTTAAATACAAAAGACATAAACTAACGAAAAATATCAACAAAATTAGATTATTTTACAATCATTTGTTTGAAAGCCTTTTAGTCACAGTTTTAGTGTCGATACAAGGATTTCAAATTCATATCTTTTTACTTATATAACAATGAAATGATATTCTATTCTATTCTATTCTAGCAAAAACTATTCAAATTATTTTCCAAAACTAACTATTTAATGCTAAATATCTATGGGATAGGAGTGTCTCCACTTATTTATCACTTTTTTATCACTTATTATAGAAATTTTTTTCAGTTTTTGAATAAAAGGGAAATTAATTAAAAACATTTATTAATATTTTTGTTAATCAAAAGCCAATAAAAATGTAATTAAATTCCAAAATATTCAAACATTTTCCTCGTTTTGCGGATCTCGTGTTCCAAATATTATAACTTTTGATACGAAGTTTAAAATAAATAATAAAAGCATTTAAAGAAAAATAGCACAGAATAGAAAACGGACAGAGAGTCAACTAATTATTGCAAATCTCTAAATTCAGGTTCGCTTTTAGAAGTCTGACCTTCAAAGAGACTTTTGCCCAACAAATTATAAAAACACTGTTTTTTATTTCAAAACTAGTTTTCATGACTCAAAACTTGATTTATATTTTAATATAAATTTTCGTCTTAACCTTTGCCTAAGATTTGGCCAAAAGTAAAGTCAAAACCAAATGGTATGAATCACTGATATATCAATTTGATATAAATCTAAACTCATTTAACTCAGGGAATTTACCATGCTAACAAAGAACATCAATTAATTAACTAGCACTTGTAGGTATTTACTCTTTTAGAATACACAAAATATAAAGGGATTGAACTTATGGTGAAATAACTTATTTGAAATAATTAGAGATTAACTTTATTAGTGTCATTGAAACATATAAAGAGTGGAAATAGAGGTTATATAATAATGTCAATAGACGTCAACAAAGTGACCACTGCTTGACGTCAGACACTTAAAGAATTTAATTTAAATGTGGTTTGAATTTAGCGGTAAATGGAGTGCCAATAGAGAAGTGGTATCCCAGAGTGTTGTTGACATGTGCGCACGTGATCATTGGTTTTTGCACAGGTATAGGCAGAAACTGAGTGTATGTGTGCAGACAGGAATGGCATTGCATTGAATTGAGTCGATTCCAAGTCTTGTGCTTCGATTGGAGATCCAGTGCTTTAAACCAATGGTGAAAGAGTTGTCTTCTCTTAAAATCGATTTTATTCATAATTTGGTTTTTGTCTAATCGTTTGATTCAATCGAAAGCATTTGAATATGAGTTGGATTTCTTGTTAAACAGATCCCGAGCCATGACTTCTGCAGTAGTTCTTTCACTCAATTCTATTGAATCAATCGATACCTTTAATAATAATAATTCAATTGGTTTTCATCCGGTGGTCATTAATGGGAAAAAGTGTCGCTTTAATGTTAATACCGGCAACGAAACTGTCATTTGGGAGTTGGAGGGCACCAACTCTTACAACAACAGTGAGTTTTAAACACAATTACTTTTTATCTTAATTTTGATATTTTTGATAATAATTTTACTCTAAATATGGAGACATATAATAACCAAATGATAACCACATTATATACTTGATATACACCCTATCCTTCATTATGTAAGACATCGATTCCAAAGCATTTCGTTTTTTATTGCATTCAATTTATTCTTAATTCCAATAATTTCTTATTTATTTTGCATTAAAATTATTCAATTTTTTGTCAAAAAGTTTAATATTCTTGAAATAAGTGTTGTTTGGAGTGTTAGCCTAACACCTATTATATGACAATTAGATTGTCTTATCTTATAGTCATATAATTTTAATGTTAAGAATAAGTGAATGAATATTTTAGGGATGTTTTAGAGATACACATAATTGTTGATATTAATATTAATTAGTTATTAATAATAAAGAGTTGAGTTAATAATTATTTCATTGAATTCCTGTTATAACGTCCTCTTCTGACGTATGTTTTATTATTTACTGCAAAAAATCAAATAATTGAATTGTATTTTATTGCAAATTCATTACTGAATAGAAATGAGGATATGATATGATATGATATAAACTGAAAGTTATTGAAATGTCATACTTTTGCAAAAACTGTCAGCAGATCTGTGACCACTAATTCAATGTAAATGAGAGTTCATTAATCAGTTTATTTTCACTCATAACCAACTGTCCTATCGATTGTCAGACAACAATAATAAGGTTTCGATGCCATACTTTTACCTGAACTGAACTTATTCTTCAGGCGGAAGAATGTAATACTTGTGACGATTATGTCATAACTAATGCCTCAAACAATAATTCATTTCAGAATTTCTCTTAATTTTAAACAAAATTTTTTTTAATTGATTTTGAATTCATTTAAATGAAAGAAAAAAAATTATATAAATTTTGACAAAACTTTTGCCGGAATTGTAATACTATTAAATTATGAAAAGATTCAAATGTTTTGTTTAAATATTTGAGTTTGTTTTGCATTTCTTGATTTCGATTTAGTTTCCGTGTTTTTACTCAATTATTAATTAAATCGACGAAAACCCGTTAAAACGAACACAGAATTCATGAGAGAACGAGTTTTTTCACACTTAATATTCAATTTTGTAATAAAGGACTAATTTTCTTATGTTTAGTGCATTACTTGCACTTCTTATACAATTGAATTAGTTTTCCCTTAAAATATTGATTTAATTTATTTCAATCAATATATTGATTATGTGTTTCGACACAGAATTAATGAATGACACAAATAATATAATAACTAAAATAAAAACGAATTAAATCTTGTTTTTTAACTCAAATCTAATGGCTTTATGTAATAATTCGTGGAAATCGTTTTTCACTTTAATATTGTGAAACTTGAAAACCATTTATCTCTCCTTAATTCCAGTGAAAGTTCAAAGAATTTTAATGAATTCTCCGATGAATATGTCTTAATAGTAAAGCGTTTTATGTTTGGAATTGAGGACAGTATTACCCAAACATTAAGAATAGATTTAAGAGAAAATGAGAGGGAGAGGGAAGAGAGACAGACGGAGGGAGAGAGGGAGGGATAGGGAGAGAGTGATTTAAATGTTAGAAATAGTTATTTAATTTCATTTTTGCTTTTATTATGAAATCCACAGACGAGTGAACAGTAATTGAGTCAAAATGAATGCATTTAATTAAGAATTAAAAAGAGTTATGAAATAAAATATGATTGCCTTCAAAATACAGATGTTATTAACAGTAAATAAGTATTTAATTTTTGCATAAAATGATTGGTGTGTCACGAGTTAATACGTGCTCTTATGAAATACCAGACCATCCAATATAAACACTATTGTGTTTGAATCGAGAATTTTTAGACTTCTTTTGAATAAAATAATAATTTCATTGAAAAGTAGGCCATTGAAGGAAAGAGAGAGCCGGCAGTGAATGTCGTTCTCAAAAGAATGCTTTAAATCTATGGATGCTTTTGGGGTCAGAGAAAGTAATTGCGCCGACAGTAGTGGCCAAACACCAAATCACAGACTAATAGATATATTCCTGTTTCATCACTTTAACAAAAATTGTTTTTTCGTCTCGTATTTAAATGTGAAGGTCTTGTCTTACATTCATAACACAAAAGAAGGAAAAACAGCAAAAAATCTGTTTTTCTGTGTTTTGGGAAAATTCACTTCTCTTTCACTTATCGTTTTGTTGAATCAAATCAAAAACATGTGACTTAACTATAATTCTCCACTTTTTGCTCACTTTTTCGATAAAATAGTGTCATTTCATGTGTGAAACACAATCAGAGTCTTAAAGTTTATCACACAATCAAAGCATTCAATTCAACCAAACTTTTAGTTCAAATTCTCTCCCCTTTCCCCCCTCAAACACACACACATACATACAAACACACACTCACACACACACATACTCTCCCCATTTGTTAAACAATTTAATTTAATTTAAAAAGTGAAGAAAATGTTGGAACATATCATTGAATATTTATTAGTTTAATATTAGTGAATATATTGTGTTTGCGATCAATCATTTTGATAATTAACTTGCAATTAGGTTCTAATGATTATTTAGTTTGCATTCAACCCATTGGCTCTGAAAATGTTTTTAATTTAAAAAAAATCTAAAATTATTGTGAATTCAATGTTTAATATTTTAGAATTGAGTTTGAAATCAATGCCATTATTTATAGAATTTTATTTATCTATAATTGGAAAATACATAAGAAAAACAATTATCGGAAAAATAGTTTGAAAGAAAAAGATAACAAAAGAACTAATAAATAATCGACACTCGATTAACATTGAGATTGAGATTTGGTCACTAATTGTTGTCCTTCACAGAAGTGAAACAACTTATTTATAAATAACTAATAAATAATAATTTAAATTTTTGTTTCATTTGTCTGCAAAACACAACTAATTTCAATCCCTTTATATCTTTGTATTTATAAAATTAATAGAAAAGCTGTGGTTTAAGTGTTAAAAGTGGACCATTCCTTGAATATTAATTGACAAATGGTCTGTTCAATGAGATTCATTGACATTCACGAGGAATATGCTTTCAGAAGGACTGACTCAATAGCTATTTAGGAAAAGTGTTATTGAAATTACAAATCGTTAATAAGTTAATGACAACAAAATTCGCTCAGAGAATAAGAAAATCAATTTTATTCAAATTGAGTTAAAACTAATTACTAATTATTCTCATTTCAATACTAATATATAATTTGATAATTAGAGTATCGTTTAATTCATTTGTGAGTTTTAACTCTTGAATTACTTCTAAACAAACTTTTTGTTTCCAATTGTATGAACCGATACTCCAATTTATTAAACAAATAGGAAGTTCTAAACCTGTTTGATATGAAGAGCACATCTTTTATTTGTTTGTTAACACAGAATTGATGCCAAATCATTTGATATCTGGGTTTTAATAGTCCTGTGACCGAAAACTAAACTCATTTACTTCCACTAAACTACCGCTTACTTGTTTGACCTGACCCTCACTAATGCCAGAACTCGAATTTAGAATTTTTTCAATTCTGGTATTAATCAGATTATAATTATTGCAATTAAACAACTCTAAGATAAAAGGCTTAACAGTATATGACATTCAAAAAAAAAACGTTATTTAAGTTAATATCAAATAATATTTCAAAACTCCAATTAAGATATCAAAAGTTGTTTCAAGTTTTTCATATCTTATTGAAAGTGAGTTCAGTCAGAGTTTAAATATTTTTTATATCAAATTAATGGTCGAATCATTTTATTAAAGTCGAGTCGTTTTCTGAATTTTGAGTTCATTTGTCTTTTCTTTAAACAAAAGTAAATATAATTCAATTATGGGTTTAATTGTGTCACAAATATTTTGTAAAGTATAGCACAACCACTCATTTATAGCAAAAGTTAAAATTAAGCCTATTTTTAGGCTAAAATATATATCAAAATTACATAATTATATATTCGTGAGAATAAATAATAGAGAAATCAGTTCAATAATTTGTTATATTTTCTTCGTTTTGAATGAATTGTCTCTGAGTTTGTTGACTGCAAATAAAACTGTTTCCTATTTGAGACAATTTAGAAAAATATACAATGAATTCAAGTAAACCATAAGTTAATTGAAAAGTTGAGTATACATACAAACTTTAAGGGCTTTTAAAGTATAAATTCATTTGCCATAACTCATGGGTTGAAAGCCTTGATTTAGTTCTGATTTTTGAAACATTTGATGACAATTATTTATTTAAGAAATAATGGCATTACTTAAGACTTAATTTTTTCCTAATTAGTCATCAAATATATTACTTATCCTCAATTACTTATCGATCGATATTTTAATAACCAGTCATTTAATTCTGGGTTTTTTGTGTAATGCTTTCGAAAGTGGTTTAAATGGTTTTTTTGAAATATTAGTTGACTTATCGGCAATTTTTTCATAGTTTTGTAATTATTATTCATTTTCTCCTAAATTTCGTAAATAAGATATATTTTTATAATAATTATTTAAGAAAAATAAAGATCTTATCGTTTTTGGATGTGAACTGAATTTAAATTCATGTTTTGCTCAAAATTATTCCAAATTTGATCCAAAAATTTGATGATTTTAAGCCTTGAATTGTAATAGTTGTAATTTTTTCCTATTCTATATCACTGTTTATTTGCTTAAGTTTTTGAGACTAAACTAATATTTCTATTATTTAGAAATAGTTTAAACAAAAACATATTTTTGAAAAACCGGAGGAAAAAAATTAACAACGAATACAAAAATAGCTGAAAATTTTAAAATAAATAAATAATCAAAATTCTATTCGAGGCTATGAATAACAATAACAAGAAATTTGTTTAAACCATTTGTTTGAAGTTTATTTTGAAAAATCAATGATAAAAAAATTGGAAAAAATTATTTATTCAATGAAATAGTTTTTTGAATTCTAGTCAATAGTTTTCACCTTGAACAAATGTTTCTTTAATGAAATATTACATTTCCTATTATATTATTTGAATGTTTATTTAAATTACACGAATATATTTCATCAAATTTCTTGAAACGATCAACAATTTTAACGCAATATTTATCTTTCATTCATTAAAATAAATAATAAATAATAACAAAATTGTCTTCTTTTGTGAATTCAATGCTTTAATGTTTTGAATGATTTAATTATTTCTTAAATACATTTTATTCACAATAAGTAAAAACCATTTAATGGTTAAGCAATAAATGCAATGAAAGGCAGGCAATAGACTAATGATTATTCCTTAAATGAATACAATTATTCATTAATTATTGACAATTATTAGTATTTCAAAACCAACACTAATTGTTTACTATATTTTTGACCACTCAATCAATAGCCCGGACAACAATTCCTATATCACAAGTAATATCAATCCGAACCTGTTTTTGTGAAAAACCGAGTCTTAAAAAACTGATTTGTGACTGCATTATAAATGATGACCTCATTGAGGACACTGATCACAAGGTGTCCCTGGTCAAACTTTTTTACGCAATTCCAGTGGGTAAATACGGTTGGAGGGTTGAGTCTCTGGCATTACAAATGGAAAGCGCCTCCTATTCTGAGAGCGCTCTTTTCAATTATGTCCGCAAAATCACAAATATTATGAACGGTTAGACATCCATTTCTTATCTATTTTCTGACTAACCCTTGATTTTTAAGGCTATAAACGACCGAAACGTTTACTCGTTTTTGTTAATCCATTCGGTGGTAACAGAAGGGGTCGTAAAATATATGAGAGAAAAGTGTTTCCTATATTTAAATTGGCCGCAATTGAAGTCGACTGTATAGTCACTGAAAGAGCAAATCACGCAAAAGATATACTCCTCGACTCTCAGGTATCAATTGAGAGCTACGATGGAGTGGTTAGTGTTGGCGGTGATGGTATGTTCGCTGAGCTTTTGAATGGAATACTTATTCGAACGCAAAAAAGTAATGGAATCAATTGGTCCTCCGCTGACAGTACTTTAAAAAAGCCAAAAATAGCTTTGGGTGTAATTCCAGCCGGATCTACAGATGCGGTCGCTTATGGCACCATCGGAATCAATGATCCAATTACTTCAGCTCTCGTTATTGTTTTGGGCCGAACTCTTAATGTTGATGTCTGTGCTGTTCATCACAGAGATGAAGACAAACTGATTCGTTATTCCACTTCATTCCTCGGTTATGGATATTTTGGTGATACTATTGCTGACAGTGAGGCCAACCGATGGATGGGCCCAAAGAGATACGACTGGGCCGGTGTTAAGAAGTTTATTCGACACCGACTCTATTCCGGAGAAATAAAGCTCTGTATTGAACCGAGTGATGGATCGCCTAAAGATAATATTGTTTGCACTAATGGGTCAGTCAGTCAGTCATTAATTATTTCAACTTATACCAAAAATTAATCTTTTAATTCAAATAGTTGTGAAATGTGTGCCAGAGCTGCCACCAGAGCAAGAGATCGACTTAATGAAGATGACTCACCAGGTACATTTAACACTTTTTGAGTTAAATAATAATTTAATAAATTGTTTGACAATTGACAGCCTGTATATCAATTCGAGGCAAATTCCTGGCCATAAATGCGGCGACGATGACTTGTAAATGTAAAATGACCAAAAATGGAATCTCTCCGAACGCCCATTTGGGTAACGGCTGTACAGATCTGATTTTGGTGTCCCAGTGCTCGAGACTCGATTATCTCAAATATCTTTTACGGACCGCCTTATCATCAAAAAGTCCGGTAATGTCTCCCAATATATCGAATAATTTATAAACTAATAAAAGCTTTAAATTACAGTTTGATCTCAATTTTGTTGATGTCTATCGCGTCAGAGAATTTGAATTCAATCCAATAGTAGGACCGGATCAGGTGAAGAGCGCCAGTGTCTGGAACTGTGACGGAGAAGTAGTAGACGAGGCGGCGATTCACGTGAAAGTTCACTGTCAACTCATTACTCTTTTCGCTTCTGGTATTGAACCGCGAGACTAAAGAGACTAAACTAAAGGATAACTAAACATTTGTTTTATTTTTATTTTTTTTAAGAGTCGAACATATCTTTTATTTGAGTTTTAGTTTGATTTTAAAGTATTTGTTTTATCATAAAAAGGACTAACATTTCATTACAGTTTTGCTCAACAATTGACAAACAATACATTATATATATTCGAGAATTTGATTATATTTAATAACTTTAATATTTTCTTTAAATATTGTATTTTAATATTCGTTTTTATATTAATAAAATGTTTTGCAGTAATGAATGGCACAGAATATAGAAATGTTTCACACGAATAGCGCAAAAAATAGAAAAATAGTATATAAAATGCAAAAGAAAAGCTTCAATCGCTGTCATATCCACTAAATTGAAGACCACTAAAAGAGAAACCCGCGGGAGGGTTGTCTGCAAAAGTATGTCTGTAATTCTTAGGGAAAACAGCCATAAACTTATATCTTTCGCCCATATCTTTGAGAAGCATATCAACTCCACTCTCAAGATCTTTCTTTTGTTGCTCATTAGCTTGCTCAATCAATTGCTTAAATATTAACATTCAATTAATATAAGATTCATTTCTATTTGAAATACTGACTGATAGTCGCAAATCGATTCCCATAGACGTCAAGAAATGTTGTTGAGTTACGGTTCCAAAAATGGATGCCTTTTCCTGAATGTGTCGTTTTAAATACCCAAAATCGACGTCTGCCGTCAAATCAGCGGTTCCGGGCTCTTTAAGTGGATCCCACATCTCATGATTTCTAAAAGCTCTGAAAGTATCCCTGTTTTGATTGTCTTCATATCCATAATCGCAAATCAAAAAACAGCCTTAAAATTAAAATTTAAAAAAAGAAAAAAAAGAATAAAATAAATTATAAACTCTTTTAATGAGAAAAAAATTTATAGTCTTTTGAAGGAAATAAATAAAAAAATGAATGAAAACCTGGATTTTTATGACTAAATCGTGAAATAACTTCATCGAAAACGAGTGCCGCCTGAGGACACACTTCAAGATTGTCACCATTTGGCCAAATAGTGGGCTCAACGAACATTTTAGAGGCCGGCGTCGCGTTTTTAGCGATAATATAACGCAATTCATTATTTTGGTCGCAATCAATGAGTACTTCTCTCCACTCTCCGGTCGGAGATCTCTGCACAGAATAATAATAAAATATAAGAGCATAACATTTATCTAATAGACATTTACCACAAATTTATGGATCGGAAGTGCGTCTAAATATTCGTGAGCTATGATTGCAGTAAATCCAGACTCAACTGGCATTTGATCTAACGATCGATACCAAGTAATAGGAAATCCAGTACTGGTGAGCGCTCTGTGGCGGCCATCGATTGCATTCTCATTGCGTTCAATGAGACTAACGGTTCCGCAAATATTCTGTTCTTGAATTTGTGTTAAATGTGGAGAGATTTCAATCAAATGCAAAGAAGTCACATCTTTAGAGTGAGAAAACTGTGAGAGTACTCTTCCGATATCATTTGCGAGAGTTCCTCTGCCCGGACCTAATTCTACCACTCGAAGAGGTTTAGGACATCCGTATCGCTGCCATTCATTTAAGAGCCAAACAGCGATTAACTGAAAACAAATCATTAATTAAAAATTCAAACGATTGAAGACAAACCTCTCCAAAGATTTGTGATATTTCTGGTGATGTCGTGTAGTGACCCTTCGCTCCAAAGACATCGTCTTTCATATAGAATCCAGAGATGGGATGAGTTAATACCATTTTCATATAATCAGCGACAGTCAGAGGACCCACAGCTTTAATCCTTTGGACCATTTCATTGTGAAGAGATAACCCTTTTTGTTTGACATCAGCCGTATTTAAATTTGATAAGTTTCGGGTCAACGAAGAACTGCCCAAAACTCTTGAAATTTTGGGACCATTTCTTCCAAAAATATGCGACCCATTTGTCAATACTTTTACTGATTTTGAAACTGAAGACAACAAACGATTCGATAAAATAAAGCCATTCATTGCATTCAACTGATTGTCTACTTATTGTTCAATAAATTGTTCCCAAAATCAGATAAATGTTTAAAAAAAATAGTGAATTGTTTTCATTCGCATAAAAACGTTTAATGATTTCAATGTCAACCAAAGGCTTTCTCTCATATGAGTGTAAATAACGTCCACTTAAATGACTTCTATTCTAAGTAAAAATCCGTTATTTTGAGGATAAACTGATCCCTTCTTATGATTGTAACAATTTTTTGGTTTATATTTAATAAAATAAATACAAAATAAGTGATAGAAATGATTTATATATTTATTTAATAAATTATTATTTGTTAAACAAACTTATGTCTGAAGTGTTTTTTCTATTTCTATGAAACGTAAGTTTTTGAATATTAAAATTGTAAACAAGTGTTGAATGACGTAATGCGTGTCTAAACCAATAGTAAAGTAATGATACGTGACTTTTAACATGTGATAAACCAAAGATCGTAACCACAAATGTCTCACACTTTCATTCAATACAAACAATTTAACAACAATTGTCTCACTTTTTTCTCATACTTTGATAATCACACGATCAGGTGATATGAGATCACTGTTCTCTGATTCTTAAGTCACTAATTAACAAAAAATTAAAATAAAAGAATGGATACAAACTGTATTACAAACAGTATTAGCCCTTTGTTTCTATTTTCTCTGGCATTCATTGTTTTATAAAAACTATTATATAATTAATAAATAGAATACAATTAAAACGACTAATATTTATAAATTAAGACAATTAATTACTATTTAGTAATTATTTACATTTGTCACAAATTTCAAGAAATTGTCAAATTCACAACTAGTTATACAAAATAAGTTATCCATTAGATTATAATTCTATTGTAAGCATCCTGTTTATAGTTACCATGCACATTCTTTTACTAAATCATTTTTGTTATGAAAACTTTCATATCCTTTTTAAAAGTTATAAATATTGTAATTGTTTTTTATGCAAATACTCTTTAGTTTTTAGCTCTCTTTATGTTAACTTTATATTCAGTCTAATCAATGTTTGTTTGTGCACAGTTTGTCTAATAAAATGTACTAGT